>JABSTB010000466.1:0-47672 GCA_013756995.1 Neonectria neomacrospora
GCTGGGGGGATTCGAAGTCTCGAAGGGGGGGGAGGAAGAGTCGTTGGCCTTTGCGTTGTTGGGTACGTCCGAGTTACCAAGCCAGGACGACGAGTCGCCGTGGGCGCGGTCCGTCGCTATTTTTCTCTCAATGATTCAGCCACCCCAGAAGGCGGCGCGCACGACTCGAGCAATCCGGCAGTGCACCCGCGCAGCACTGGTGCCCCGCCGGGGTTGTTGGGATGGGCTGGGCCGGGGTGCTTGATTACAGAGTACCTAGTGGACAGAGTGATGATGATTATGATGAGTTGATTATTAAAGACACAGCAAAGTAACAGTGAGAGTGACAGTGACAGTGATAGTGCCGTGATGGTGGCCCTGCTTGTGTGTATCCAGAGGCGCCTCCAGATGCACTGCTGTTGATGGAGGTGGTGGGGGCCTTTCTCAGTCGGCCGATCGATCCCTCCCCATACCGGCGTAGTGGTTGTGCATGCGGTACAAAGGTACGGTAGTCTACCCAGAGCCTCGATGGGGAAGGGCGGCTCGAAGGTATCTTAGGGGTTGGTCATCATCACTGTCATCTCTCCTCTTCGTTTCTTATGGCCGCTGTCTAAGCCGAGTCGGGCGGGCAACGCTCCGGCTGACGACGATGGACCAAGATGGATGGCAATGGAGGCGTGATGTGTGATTGATGTGCGATGCCGCCGCTGCCACTGTTAATTGCTGACACTGCAACTTGCTGCACTTGCTCATGCGGTCGAGGGCAAGCTACGACGTAGTACCGCACCTAGGTCTGCACACGGTAAGGTAAGGCAGGTACCAGGCAGGGAGGTGCCTGCCTGCCACGGGTGGGGAAGGAAGAGTCCCGTACGGAGGAAGAAAGGCGAGGTAGGAAGGTACTCTCTGTGTACCTTTCGCATTCTTGCCTTTTCAGTTAAGGTAAGGTACCTACCTAGGTGGGATGGTTGTTCGAGCATCCCTCCCGTCCCGTTCCTTCCATTTGCTGTCCCTGCACGCCATTGGGTGTAGGTGACCCAAGATGGAAACAAGGAGGTAACCCGGCCGCCGTCGGAGCCGGGCCAGCTGGGGCCTAGACCAAGGCCCAAGGGTCTCGGCCCTACCTTGGCCCTCTCCATGCTCGGCTCATCGGCCAGAAGCCGCACGTGACGCTCCCGAAGCTGTGGGCTGTTCAATGTTCCTTGACTTCCATGTCTGTAGTTTATTGCTTGTAATTACGTACGGATGTACGAACGAATCTCGGTGGAATGACGGAAATAGAAATAGAAACAGGAAACAGAAACACCAATGCCTGCGCCCATGATCGCCCTGACATGGGCTTTGCTCCCTCTCGGAGCCATAATGACCCTCTTTTCTATTATCGCCCTGCTTCTTCCCTGCTTTCTCCTAGCAACAGGACGCATCGTGGCACGTGCTGAAGCATCCCCATCCATCTCAGACAGCAAAGCTTCGAACCGAGAGTGAAGACCAACCCATTTCATTAGAAACACCGCCATCCGGAGTCGCCAAGCCCACCCACCCACAAACCCATGATCCTACGACGGCCGCCATCTCGGCCGACCGACGCCATGCCTGGTCTCCATCCGTCCGCTGCCTAGTGCAGCTGCAGCCCCAACGGATACAGACAACGATGCATCTAGCACAGACATGCCAGACGGCATATTTGCAGAGAACTGCGACAAAGAAACGCACAGGGACACGCAGGCATTCCCATCCAATCCCCGGCACTGGCACTCGCTCGCTCGTCTTTGCTTTTTGCAACCCGCAATCCATTCTTTGACACGCAGAAGCGGCAACATCACGCAAAAGCAGTCAATCAATCCCCTCTTTGCGCCCGCCAGCCATCCACCTCAGCCAGGCCTGCCTAAGTGCCCTAGATTGTCAACCTGTCGCGTCTTTTGCGGCCCTGGGAATACACTATCGTTCGCGGACCAGGCTAGACCCTTCCATTTGCCGCTTGGTATCCGCCTTGGTGGCTCTGCGGATATTCGTACAGGCTCTCGCATTCTTCCGCCCAGTCCTCCTCCGGTTTTGCTCAGTTCTCTCGGTGGCATTGCACCAACAGAGCCTGCTTGGCATTCCCCTCGCTTCTTTCAGCCCAAGACTTGTACGCCTCACGACCCAAAGCAGCTTACTTCCATGTCTTGCCCACTTGCCGCTCATCACCCGCCCGCGCGTGGGCCATGTCTTGCCTGTAGTATCATGATTGCATTTACTCTGTACTCAACCCGCAACTTGCAACTTAAGGCCCCAAGCTCCAAGCCGCAAGCACGGCCGAAATTCCCGGGCCTCCGTGTCGTCTCCGCCCGGAGCTTGTGGACAAATGGTAGCCCGTCGCCATCCACCCCCTTTCCCCAGTCGACCCAGGCACCATCCATGGCGGCCAGGGCTCCCCTCCCATTCACTTTGCCTCGGTGATCCAGTCGGCCGATGGCTGGCGCGTGTACCGTCCGTGTCGCCCCCGTCCATGTCGCCCCCCAGTCTGTCTTCACCCCCATCAGTGCTGTTGTCTGCTCTTGTCTGGTGCTTTTGCCTTTGCCTCAGCATTAGCGTCGGCTCCCTCGGCTCCGACATGAAGCTCCCTTTCCCGGGGCTACTTGATTGCCCCCCCGTCTTCCATCAGTCCTCCTTCCCCCAATTTCACTTGTCACGCTGAGCAAGCGGCGGAACCGAAAATGGTGTCTCCCTGTCTCTCAATTGATTTGGCGGACCAAAAGCAACCAGGCAGGGCTGAATGAAGTTACCAGCGCCGCGTCCCGGCTATCCTCAATCGCGACTAGTCCTAAACCATGCCATACTGCGCCCCTGCAATTGGCCGGCTTCGCCTCCTGGGGCCCTTCTACTGTCCTTTCTAGAACCTCCTCATCTCTGAGCCCCTGCTTGCTTCTGCCATCCATTACCACTGCGAAGTACCCGTCACTAAGTACACTGCTGATCCTGAGCGGAACAGTCCATATTCTCTGCACGGCATGACCAGTCGCAGGACGAACTGCGCTGCACTCTGTTTTACCCTGGGCATCATCTTGCCGACATTGAACACCTTCGGTCGCACCACCCAAATTCCGCTGTCTCGCGTTCCCTGCCCTGTCCTTATGCCATGCTATCCCGTCCCATGCCATCCCGTTCCCCATGCCATCCCGTTCCCCATTCCATGCAGGCCGTTGCCTCGGACTTTCACTGCCCTCCCTGGTCCGGGAACCTAACACCCCACGCCTTGCTAATGGCAAATGCTAATTCTGTTTTAACTTTCACCCTCATATACGTGTGACAATGAGCCAGTTCACTATCTTCGTAGCTCGGAACCAGGCACCCGGCAGCTTTCATCATCGGTTTTGATACCAGTGATGCGGCCTGGGGCGCGGCTGACCAGTACTAGGGAGCTGACCATCAGCTCAGCGGTGGCCACCATGTGCCGATTCGTCATCATCCTCGGGCCAAGCCCCCGGCAGCCCTTCCGGCTCTTCAGAATGCTCGTCCCGATCCCGCGCGCTGTTGTCTGCTTCTGCGTCTGCTGGACGTCCGCCTCCGCCGCCAAGCAGCTGCATTAACGTCCCAAGCAGCCCTGTTCCGTTCCCTCCTCTAGCGTGTTCCTCGAGATCCCGCTGCAGCTCCTCCTCGTCCCTCGCCAGTAGCTCGGCTAGGGCGTCCTCCTCTTCCTCCTCCGCCCCCAATGCAGCTGCGGCCAGCCCAACCGGTGCCGGACCCGCCTGCCGCGCGAACATGTTCAGCATCCGCGCTTCAATGTCGCTCGGCTGCGTGTTGCTCCGTTGCTGCTTCTCCGCCCACGGCAACCGCGTGCCCTCCCCAGTAAAGATGTTCTCCTCCTCAGGGGGCGGCAGCGGATCGAATTCGTAGTTTGGCTGGCTATCTAAGAGGTCTCGCGGCGCAGCTGAGAGGAGCGATGTCTGGCCCTCGAGGTACGCAAGCCTTGTGGCTCCAAGATCGGCTGGCGCGTCGTCGGCCGGGAGGTTGCTGGTGTCCACCTTGTCTAGGTCCTTGGCCACGCTCTGCAGCAGCCCGATGGCCTGAGCATTGTTCCACAGGTCCTTGGCCTGGTAGATGTAGAGCTTCACCCAGAACGACCGCGCATTAGAGTCGGCGCTCATGCCCCAAATGGACGGTGGCGTGTCGAGGTTGAGCTCCTGGAACAGCTCGCAGTAGAGCCAGGGAACCCGTTTCATCCCCATCACCAAGTCAGCCCGCGCACCCTCTATGTCGGCCATCTGCAGCTTCGCCAGCACCATGTTTTGCCGTAGGTAGACCGTGTCCCGGTTGTCGCTTGTTGATTCGATCTCGTCCAGGAAGTCCGCCAGCCAGCGGGACTCGCGCGCCCGGATCGCCAGCGGGTGGATGAAGTGCCGCATCGCGTACGGGTCCCGCGGGTCCAGCGTGTATAGTAGCTTGGCCCACTCCAGCGCCGTGCGGTACGTGCCCTTGCGGATGAGGCTCTTGAGGTAGTGGTACCCGGCCAGCCAGAACTGACGGTTTTCCGGGCGCCGGAAGTCGAGACGTGCCCGGCCCTGCTCCATGTTCTGGCGGAAGGCAGACGTCGTCACGCGCCCGAAGGTGAACAGGGCTCGCTCGCAGAGCTCGGCGGCAAGGGCCATGTTCTGGTCTTGCTTGGCTACGCTGCTGACCTGGAGGAGCGTTGATACGTGATATGCTGCGGATAGTTAGCAGATGCATTGTACTAGGTGTCTAGGCAAGGGGCCTGTTCCATCAATCTGGGTTTCACTCACGGACTTGCTGGAGGAGATGGACCATCCTCATCGGATCTCCGATTTGCACGCATCCAAAGAAGAAAGCCTGAACCGCATCGTAGTCACCTTCATGCACGTACGCATACTCCGTCCAGGTGCCGTCCTCGGCCTTCCTGACCTCCCTCATCGTCAGCCCACCGGCCGTCTGTCGCGGCCAGTGCTCGCGGCCCTGGATGAAGGCGTTGCGGCGCAGTGAAACCTCGGACAGCTTCTTGGCGTTGGGGGGCCCTCGTAGGAACGTCTCGAGGTCGACCTGGCGCTGGACGGGCCCGTGGCGTCGGCGGTTGCGCTCCTGCTCGTCCTCGGCCTCGGCGGACTCGATGATTTCACGGCCAAAGAGGTTACGCATCTCGTTGACGGCCTTGAGATGGTAGGGATTGATTGATAGAAGCTCATTGATGCGCCGAGTTGAGGCTTGAGCTGCTGCTGCGGCTGCGGCGGCTGAGGAGTCGTGGTTGGCGCTGGTGGTGATGTTCAGCTCCTTGATGGCCCTGTCAATCTCGTCCTCATCGTCGTTGGCGTCTGCCGCATCTGGAGTTGCCGCATTGGCCTTGGCCTTCTTCTTCTTCTTTTTCTTCTTCTTGCTCTTACTCCCAGCGGGCTGCTGGATCTCGCTCACAGCCTCCTGGGCCTCAGGCTCAGGCTCGTCTTCGTCCTCATCCTGATCGTGCGCTTCGTCCCCGCCGAGCGCCGCGAAGAGGCTCACCCGGGGTTTCGCGATCACCGGGCCTTGATCGCCGTCGCTCTCTTCGGAGCTCTGGGCCACGGCCTCCTGCGTCTTCTCGAGCTCCCTTTGCTTCTGTAGTTTGCGGAGTTGCCTGCTCGACATGTTGAGCCACTGAAGTGTTTTTTTCCCTGCCGTGTGAGGGGCAGAACAAAGAACGCCTAGCTGTGTCGTGTGTGACTGCTTAAAAATGAGCTACGTCGCAAATATAACCATAAAGAACCTGCTCTCTTTTGTGATACTGCTGACAAGACTCGGTCATGGAGTTGGATGCTCTTGAGATGGGTTCCCTTGAGCTTACAATGTGGGTTGTGCTTGATTAATCGATGTGTCACGCCGCTGGCGATGACGTTTGGCGGGGCAGCCCTGGGATGGGGAATGTGGAAAAAATAGCACCGACCTCCCGTTATGTCAACTCACAGTTCACACTTCAAGACGAAACCAGATGCCTTGGACCACAACGTTGTAGATGCGACGTAACACATGCTGTTCGCTTTCTAGAACAACCATACCTTGTCCAATCAAGGTGTAGAAATTACGTCAGGTCACTAGAGGAGCAATCTCTTTGAGCTTGATGGTGTTGTATTTGTCTAAGCAGCTACTAATTCGGTATTCGCTTCAAGCTGCCCGGTGCATCAGGCCCCATTCTCACTTTTCGTGTTATCCTTGTGTCATGGTTCCTCTTATCAGCGAGGTCTTCGTCTTGTATACCGCCGCACTAGGCCATGCCAGGCCCACTGCCCCGTTCCGATTCAAAAGACTGAAAGCAATCCCCCCAAAGTAACCTGACATGTGAGACGATCCGCTCCACAACCTTGCCTTCTTTCAATACAATCCTAACGCCGAGCCGTGCTGACCTCGTTCCTGTGATGGCCAAAACCCAGATTCGTGTTATCCATTGAAGCCACTGCGAGTGACATTGGAAATTCGTCTTGCTTTCTGAGGCAGCAGAAATGTCGTGGAAAAGCCCCAGAATTGTGATACATCATACAAGGGGATGGGAAAATTCGAGAAACCAGGCACCTGTTGCGTCCGGTGATGCGGTTCGCCCACGCCGACATGAAAGGCCGACGTCAAGTCGCTTCCTGGTTTGTGCTGGACAGATTATTAATGCCAGTCTTGTTATACCCATGCGGCGTAATTACTGGGTAGCCGGCGTTGTCTGGTACTGAGGTCGGTTTCCACCACGGCCACCACCGCGGCTGAACCCGCGGCCGCCTCGACCACGACCTCGGCCTCGTCCACGGTAGTTACGGTAGCCACCGTCCACGCTTCCTTGACCAAAGGTCTCCATGTTCTTTCGCTGCTCCTCGCCACGCCACTCCCGACCACCAGGTTTCTGGCCTCCATTCTCAGAGCGATCCTTGGCTTCACTTGAAATGTTGTCAAAGAAGGATGTTGTTTTGTTGTAAGCGACGGGGATGTCACTGGAGGTGGCGGGCTCGGAGGTTTCGAAAGCCTCACCAGCAGTTTCAGTAACCGGAGAGCCAGCGATGGCCTCCTTGACTAAATCTTGCTTGTTGAACTTGGCGTTTGCCCCAGCAAAATCGAAATCCGAGTCTGGAACTTCGACCTTGGTGGTGACAGGTCGTCCCCCACGACCACGGCCACGGGTAGCTGGCGCACCACGCACAGCATTGACCCTCATTTCGTTGACCTTCTTGGTCAAGTTGTCCATAGCGTTGCTACCAGGGTTGCCGAGCTGTGCCATAGCAACGGCAACAGCTGCTCTCGCCGCATTCGTGGCGTCCTGGACGTTTCCAGGTGTGGTGGTAGCAGCAGGCTTAACAACAGTGTCTGAAATACCAGGCAGATGGAATGGCTTGGTAGCCGATCCGGAGAGTGGAATCACAGGGGTAATTCTGTGGTTCCTAGGCCCGGTAGGGGCCGACTTGTTGGCGTCTGCAGCTTGGCCATTGGAATGGCCGGCAACAGCCTGCTTGACTTCCTCAACAGAAGGTTTCGAGTCTACAGGGGGGGTAGGTGCATGTGAGGCTTGCCGAGGGCCCTGAGCCAAAGACTTAGGCTCAGTCGGAGGCGCAGCCTGTCCACTGGGGGCAGCGGCCTTGCCTCTATCAGCACCTGGACCGATAGGTGCGGGCTTTGAATCCTGAGGGGGGGCAGAGGCCGGAGTAGCCCGCTGGTTTTGAGCGACATCCGGCGCACCAGGGCCACCGGGTCCAGGAGGGTAGGGATAGTTCCAAGGTGCTGGGCCACCGGGGCCGCCGTGGGGACCACCAGGTGGGAACCCTTGACCGGGAGGGAACCATCCTGGAGGGGGAGGGTACGGCATGTTTGCAAAGTTTGGGCCTGGGCCTGGGCCTGGCCCAGGGCCAGGGCCAGGTGCACCACCTCGGCCCCAGTTTCCAGGTGGTGGACCTCCATAGAAGTTGTTTGGTGGGTATGGGTTTTGTGCAAATGCAGGAGGTCCTGAGGGAGGAGCGTTCTGGTTTGGTGCTTGAGCACCAGGGCGAGCCCGAGCCTTGAGCAGTGTGTTAGCAAACTGCTTATGATAAAATGCAACACAAATGGCATGATATTCTCCTAGATCAGAAGGAAGGCAACGGAAATTTCGACATTGTTTTTGCGCTTTTCCGCAGTGACATGATTTACATCCGGAATAATTCATCATATAGGAGGGAAGAAATTCGAGAGGGGGGAGGGGTTACTCACGCCGACGATGGCTGGGTCATCAGGAACAGCGGGTGGCTTGTTCTCCTTGATGCTCGGGTGGTCCTCGATTCGCAGGTCCTTCACATCACTTCCACGGAACACGATGTACTCGTAGACCTGTTCGGAGGCGGCAATCTCCTCCTCTGGTCTGCCCTTTCGGCCTTCGGTTCCGAACGACCTCACATTTTCGAGTGATACTGTCGACTCGTCCGAGTTGATCTCATGGAGAGTACCGACATAGCTGGTCTGGAGGTCAGCGATGATCGACAGTGCAAGACGAGTGCGCGACATACCGAATGTCGCTTTTTGAGATGAGCGAAATACGAGACCTGTAGCTGCGTAAGCGGGCGTAGACAGGTGTCGATGACCACGTCCAGCCTACCCGAGAAAATCAGACATCGCAGGTCATAAAGGCCACGTTCAGCACGTAGCGAGCTCCAACGGAAACGCTTCGCAGCTATACAGAAAGCAATAATCAAATGCACCAAGTGTGCGGAGAAAAGAAGTAGAATGCCAGGAGGGATCGCGTGGAGTGGGAGGAAATAAGGTGGAAGCGGAGTAATACGGGGTGGTTGGGAGGTGTTGTGTGTGAGAGGGAAAGGTTTTGCAGAAGAACAAAAAGAGAGGCTGGAAGTTCAGTAGCCCTTGCTGGTGGTCGGCTGAATATCGGGTAAATACCGGGAGATCCATGTCATCCGATCTGAAATCTGGGGACAGCCGGTTGCGGAACCTCGCAGCTGCTCCATCACTGGGCAATCAAAAGTACTGCTCCAAATGTTCTATTAGACTCAGTGTTTGGAATATGATCCCTTCTATTGCTTAGTCCATGGATTGAGACTTCTTTCATATAGGTAGCCGAACCGTGCCGAGGTTTAGTTTGCCGCCTTGCGGATAGTCCATTCAAAGCATGACGGCTCGGTTCATTGAGACGTTATAGTTTCTAAGCATCGTGTCACTTTGCTGCTCTGTGGATGCGGATCAAAAGTAGTCATGGATGAAATCAAGCATTATTAGAGATGGTGCAGGAGAACGATGTGAAGGATGTCGTTCAAATAGTTGCATCATAAACCCTAGTCTACCTCCAACAATAACAACCAGTCTCTTTTGTCTCCTTCATACCTAAACGAGAGTACATATAAACTAAAGACAGCAGGGGAACCGCCGAGCAAGCTAAAACCAACCGTGACTACCAAAACTCCGAGGTCCAAACCACGCTCATCTGAACTTGCTGAAAATCACTGCAATAATGAGAACAACCAAGACCGTGATGATGGCGATTGTAATCAGCCGGTTTGTAGCCATCCTGTTGATACAGTTAGTAGCCACCCGTGCCTAGTCATTGAAAGGTTTACTGTACCTCCGCGCCATTCCCGACAGAACCTTACTACTCTTGTCGACATTGGAATGGCCCTGTTCCAAATTTACGATTTGATTCCTGATTTGGTCTCCTTGCGCGCCAACGATTCCAGCAGCTGACTCGCCCATCGCAAGGGTCTCGTTGGCTAATCTCTGACTGCGCATTAAGCTTTCCTTCCCGTTTTCGAGACGTTGAGTTCCGCGGTTCAGCTGGTTGCGCTGCTCCTGATGTTGCTCATAGATGCCCGATGACCCAGAGGGATTATCGGTGTAGCGTGACCCAAACAGGGCGGCATGGTCGGAGGAGAGCGATACCAACTTCTGTCGGGCGTTTTCGGTATCGGACTCGTAGGAGCGGAAGCGCTTGTTGACTTCAGTGCGAGAGCTGGTGGGGATGTTTTGTTTCTCTAATCGCATTTGCCCCAGCTGAATTGGGGAAAGGTGTCAGCATGTTTGGGATGCGATGGAAGACGGATCATGTGGGCTTGGTCTTGGACGACGTACTAGTTCATCTGCCTCTTCAAGGGCACGCTCGGCCTGGCTAATGGCCGCCTTCCGCGGCTCGCCAGCAAGCTCAGGGATCTGGTCAAGCTTCTGCGTCAAATCGGCTTCGACCAACTCGAACTCGGCCTCGTATGAGCCAAAGAGCTCCGAGCCGACGTCGGTATCGAGGGGGTTCGCCATGGTCGAGGGAGGCTGGGGAAGGTCGATTCGGCGAGAGAAACTGTAAGCACGGGGTGAAACAACCGCGGCAGCTTGTAAAAAGCGATGGAAAAGCAGATAAAGCGAACGGTTGGAGATGGAGGCTAGATGGCGCAATACTCGGGTGATGTCTTGTCGAAGATAAAGGCCGAAACGTCGTGCGTAGTACGTAGGTGATAGGTATTTAGCCGTGTTCGTCAGCGAGGATCGTCCTGCCAGAGTACGGGGCTGTTGCCTGCATGCGCTCCCAGCCAATGAGCTTTGACCCAGTCAATGGGAGCAACACGTGATTTATATGGTCCGTGCATTCATCACAGAGAAGGATATTATCTGAGACGCCGGATGCGATTGTTCTTCTTTTTCTCTTTTCTCCTTAGAAAAAATTTGATACCCCCGGAATTTGAAGAAAAGCGGCTCTGCGTTGTGACTTTTAGTCAGTGGCGTAGGGTTGAAAGACTCCGGGCAGACCAAAGCAGGTTTCCTGCACGGCGCTTTTAAGAATTGGTGACTCGATTTCACGTTAATCAATCCCGTTGAGTGTTCGACATTCCTTTGCCTTGGCTTTTGGCTTCGTAGTTTGACTGTAATGTGCGCAACTGCCTAACTTTTGATGTTTATTGCCTTGCGTGAGCTGTGTGATTCTCCAGTGGAAAACAACAGTTTTTGCTTGTCCACACGAGTTCTGTGCCGCCTTGTGGGTTCCTCCGCTTTGGACGCAAGCGGCGGCCGTGCGGATGCAGAGAATTTGTTGAATAGAGATTGCAAACAACCAGCTTGCCCAGCCTCATCGGCTCAGCCACCGTGGCTCGGGAGCTGCGGCCCAAGGACTGGCCGAGTGGGGCGAGCTCAATCGTTGGGAAGGCTGTCGTCGATGTCATGGCGCATCTCGACGTTCTCAGAAGTCTGGCTGACCTTCCCTAACCATACTTAATTCTTCCGCCTTTCCCATTGTGAGCACCTGTGATTGCGCGCGTAACTGATCACTACATACTTGTCCATCATTGGGTAGTTGTTTTTCGGCACAGCAAGCCATCTCAGCCATGCCTGAGCCACAGCATATGTAAGTTCTTGCCGTCTCCGTCAGACTGGCACTCTGTCCCACCAGCTCTCCAATGCGTCACCATCGCACCAATGCCCGACACCCTCAGCCGCTGCGTTGCGGCGCCAATCACATTGGATCACATCCAAGACATTTGCTTTTCCTCTATCACATGCGCTAGCCGTCCACCTTCATTCCACGTCATTCCGCATTTCTAGCATCACTTTTGTCGTCCGGACGCTGCCCAAGCCCAACAAAGTTACCATCCCTGCCTTCATCCCATCGCCACCTCCGACGTCCAGCCCTCCATGAACTGGTCAACTGATTATTTCGACAGGAAGAAGGTCGCCATTATTGGCAGCGGCTGTGCGGGCATTGGCGCTCTGTGGGCACTGAACAAGACATACCATGATGTCTACATGTACGAAGCTGCCGACAGGCTGGGCGGCCACACCAATACGGTCCAGTTCAAGAAGGGAAAGTACACCACGGCGGTCGATACGGGCTTCATCGTGTTGAATGCGGCGACATATCGTAAGTTGAACCAACACTGAGGCTACTTCCGTTGTGCTTACCGCCGACTCAGCGAATTTTATTAGTTTCCTCGACAAGGTTGGCGTGAAGATTGATCCCACGGAAATGACCTTTAGTGTATCGCGAGATCGCGGCGTCTTTGAATGGGCTGGGTCGAGCCTGCCATCCCTTTTCGCTCAGAGGAGGAACATTCTATCACCAAGAATGTGGAGAATGATCTTTGACATCATGCGCTTCAACCAGTTCGCGCTGGACTTGCTCATCAACGAGGAAGAGGAGGCACGACCTCTGCATGTCGGAAATGCGATGATGAATCATATGAGCAAGGAGGAGACAATCGGTGATTACCTGAACCGCGAAGGTTACTCGGACGCTTTTCGAGACGACTATCTCATTCCTATGACTGCGGCAGTTTGGAGCACAGGCCCAGACAAGTGCACATTGGACTTCCCGGCAGTGACATTGGTCCGCTTTCTGTGAGTCGCAGACTAGCATTCTACAGGTATCAAACTGACTCTTTATCCAGCTGGAATCATCATCTATTGTCGACGGTGGCTGCCCGCCCTCAGTGGCTCACTATAAAAGAAGGATCCAAGTCCTACATCGACGCCGTGATGAGAGGTTTTCCTCCCAATCATCTCTTCCTAAAGACGCCAGTTCAGCGTGTCTCCAACGAAAGTGATGGCCGAGTAAGAGTGCACTTGGAGAACGGCACGTCCGAAGTATATGACCATGTAATTCTGGCAACTCACGGCGACGAAGCACTCGACATTATACGGTCATCGGCTACTGACCAGGAACGGTCTATCCTGTCATGTTTTAAGACATCGCAGAATGAGGCAGTTCTGCACTCTGATCTATCTCTGATGCCGAAGAGGCGGAAGGCTTGGACTAGTTGGAACTATCTCACCCTGTCGTCATCGTCACGGAAGTCGAACATCGACAAGGTTTCATTAACCTACAACATGAACATTCTCCAGCACATACCCCGAGATACCTTCGGCGACGTCCTTGTCACCCTAAACCCGATATATAAACCTCGACCAGAGACAGTCCAAGGGCGGTATTATTACTCCCATCCTCTGTATAATCCTTCAGCAATTCGAGCACAGAAGCTCTTAAGAGACATTCAGAATACGCGAGGGATCAGTTATGCTGGAGCATGGACCAAGTATGGATTCCACGAGGATGGTTTTAGCAGCGGACTTCACGTTGCCCAGGATCATCTCGGCGCAAGATTACCGTTCGACTTCACAGATTCAATTTTTAGCAGAGGGAGGAGACCTCGTCTTGGCTTGGTTGATCACGTCCTGCGGCTCATCCTTTTGATTGTTCAAGTCTTTGTGGTCCAGGTTTTAGAGAGGCTAGTCGGGTCAAGACGGGCAAAAGTTCCACGCCTCGTGAATGGATTTCACATGGAGAAAATCAATGGCAAGTTGCAGTAGAGACTCAACATTAGCTGACGGATGGACCGGGGATAATTTGACACGGCGTTGATAGTTTTGAATAATGTTGCAAGTCTAATGAATTCTTTTGATGTATTAATCGCACAAAAAATCCATTGTGTCGACATATATGAGAATAATCGGCGTAGGAAGGGATAGTTCATAATTTGCGAAACGTTTGATCCATTAAGAAGTCCTAACTAGATTATTTCATCAAAATATTCCTAAATGCTGTGGTCTGTTCGTATTTTGCATGTAACTAACATTGCACCACGGTCCTCCTGACAAACCTCATGCTCCATCCGCGTGGCATTTGTGCTTTGGCCTCGATAAAAAACTTCCTTCAGTCGACGCTGATTAAGAATGGACTCTCATTATCTTTAGCTAAAAGATGGCGCTGTTAAAGGCTCGGTGGATTTCGAACCTCAGAAGCCGCACGCTTGAAGGAGAGAAAAGCTAGAACCAGCGCCTATGCCGGGGCTAGGGCGTAGGTACGAAAATGGCAAGAAATATGAAGAGTACGAGCAAGAACAGGAGTAAGACTAACGCCATCAAGGATCATAAAGCCAACAGAGGGCCACAGCCGACTGAGTTAGAAGAAGCAAAACTTCTCTCGCTTGTCGACCAAGAACGCGAAAACACCTTGGCATATATCTCGCCTAAGCGAATAATGCGAAGCTAGTATCCGTACACGCGTACCCGTTGAGGCATTGAGGATCCCGATGACGAGGCCCGCCCACATCCCGGCCAGGGTCAGTGGGTCCATTTCCGTGCCCACTAGCCGTGTCTATTTACTCAAATATTTCTTCCTCAATCAATCACCTCGTGTGAATTGGCCTTGAGAACGAGGGATTGAATGTGTTCTCTCATACTATAGTTGACAATAAATAAACCAAAGATATTGCCAGAATTGTTCCTGAACCTGCCCGCTGTTGCGACAAGTTTTCGGTCATCCGGCTTCCTGCCGACTCCCTCCCGGAGCCAGCGCCTAGTAGGGCGTCAGTCGAGCTTGCGTGGCCCAGTGGAGCATTGGCTGCCGAAAACCGAGGCCGGGAGCTTAACTTGAGGCCCGATTCTGGTTTAAGGTTAGATTTGACGAGGACCTTCGGCCGTTTTGCATGGGTTCCCTTCAAGCAGCCGGTATGACCGTGTGGCGTGGCTCACGATGGCCTCCAGACGCGTGGCATGCGACGTACGTTGGCACGAACCGCTGTGATCCATCAATTTCTTCGTGATATATAGAGGAATCGTATGGCATGTAGTATTCGATAGAACATCAGCTTTCTAGGAACCATCTCTATCAACATAAGCCCAGTCAAAACATGTTCCGTTTACTTGAAGCTGCTCTGATAGCCTCCCTCGCGGGGCTGTCTCATCAATCCGCCATTCCTCGCGCGACCGACAGCGACACTCTTGCTCCTTTGAAGTTCAACTCAAAAGGAACCTTTCAGATCACTGTATTCTCGGACCTCCACTTTGGCCAATGTTTGTTTGCCCATGCGCTTGAACTTACGAGGTGTTGTTGCTAAAAATGGGAATAGTTGAATCGACCACAGGGCCAGAACAAGACAACAATTCCGTCAGGGTCATCGAGGACGTTTTGGACTACGAAATCCCCGACCTCGTCGTGCTCAACGGCGATCTCATCAGCGGCGATGAAACGTACGCCGAAAACAGCACCCTCTACCTCGACCAGATCGTCGCTCCCATTGTCGAGCGCAATTTGACTTGGGCTTCGACGTACGGCAACCATGATCATAATTACAACCTCTCCGCCGAGGCCTTGTATGAGCGAGAACATCTGTGGACCAATTCCCGGACGCAAAAGATGGTGAACGCAACCAAGGCTGGTGTCACCAACTACTACCTCCCTGTCTATGCGGCGAACTGCACTTCGAGCACCAGCTGTGTTCCCGAGCTGCTCCTGTGGTTTTTCGACAGCCGCGGCGGCTATTACTTTCAAGGCGAGGCTCAGCCCGACTGGGTCGACACGAGTGTCGTGACGTGGTTCAACGAGACGAACAACGCGTTAGTCGAAAAATACGACAAGATGATCCCGTCGCTTGCATTTGTCCACATCCCCGTCAACGCCTCCTGGGCCCTTCAGGTCGAGTCTGGCGTCAACCCGCACCACCAGCCCGGCATCGACAACGAGCCTCCCGTCGCGCAGCAAGGCGCAGGATGGTGCCCTGACGCCGATCCCGACAAGACCTGTGTGTACGGCGAGCAGGATGTGCCATTTATGGAGACTCTAGTCGCGATACCCGGGATCATTGGGCTCTTCTCTGGCCACGACCATGGCAACACCTGGTGCTATAAATGGGACACGCTTGTGGAGGGGATGAACATCACCGGAAACGGCATCAACCTGTGCTACGGCCAGCACTCGGGCTACGGCGGCTACGGCGACTGGATTCGCGGCGCGCGTGAGATTGTCGTCTCTCAGGATAAGCTCTCTGAACTTGCAGTTGACACGCACATCCGCCTGGAATCAGGCGATGTCGTTGGTGCTGTCTCTCTGAACTCGACCTTCAATGAGGATTACTACCCCGCAACGCCAGATGTGAAGACCTACATGTCTGATGCAAGCGTAGCCCTGTCGGAAACATCTTCAACTACCCGAAATGGACCGTGGTCTCTCCAAGAGCAGTCCTCAACCGGACTCCTCGCATTTGGCGTCTATTTGGGACTTTGGGCATATGTCCTTCTGGGCCCATCATGAAACTTTGGGTCTACGAAGATACACCCGAATTATCCACCGTTGAGTCCAAGACTTGCGCCGACCACGAGAGCGCCGACTGAGAGCGGCTCGCCTTTACAATACGGTCAAATGCCACACTGTCCCACTACTGCTGTTGACAGAACATATGGCACTCTACGCACCGACGAACAACCATGCTGAATCGTATCATTCGGTTAGCAGTTGCCTGAAAGGCTGTCCATGAGTGGCCGGGTCGTTACACCAGCATACTCACCTCTCTGTCCCATCTAGAACCCTTGGATCTGAAGACATGAGGCTTGGGAGAGCTAAACTGATACGCTGGGAATCAGGTTCCGCACTGGACTGAGGTATAACCCTTCTCATCAGAATGGTGATGATAGCCCTAGGAGCAGGCCGGGTATGTTTTGAAGTTCACAACCTAAAAAGAACGGCCCAAGTGCTCAGCTGCCCCGTAACGGGCCATGACGTGAAGAAGGAACAGAATGGCTAGATTCCACGAGTTGTCTCAATCTTGGGACACCCATCCAGGCCTCGAGTCTGGCATATTATTAGGATTAAATACATACTGGCGCCAATTCAAGGTCCTTCATCATCTCCTCCCACATCTTCCCTTCACTACCAGGCCTGTCGGTGAGACGCTGATGCCCAAGCCATGTGAGAATAGCTTGGTAATCCCGATTCACCCGTTGGTCACACCACCAAAGACCTTTAAACCGGCGCATGAGCCCCAGCCAGTACCCGAACAGCCACAGAGCTCTCTCGTCCCTCGTATACAATAGGTTGCGAAGTTCCGGCTTCATCTTTGCGAGAAACGTAAAATTTTTCAACGCGTTTAGTCGAACAGGCTTCAAGTCTCGTAGCCGTATTAAAAGTGCGACCGGGAAGCGAAAAATGCCGCCATTGTCTGTGTCATTTTCCTCTCCTGGCTCGCTGTCCAGCCTCAAGACCCTAATCCAACTCTTTGGCACTCCTTCAAGATAGTTAGTCAACGGTACCGCTGTCAAAGTCGCCACTTCCTCCCCGAGGAAAATCCTGCCCATAAAGTTGAGAGTTCTATTCAGATTTTCCTCTGCCATCGATACTATCAAAGGTCTGAGACCAGCCTGCAGTGCCAGCCAACCCAACCTGTCCTCCCGGGGGCTAAAAACCCATGAATTTCTCAGTTCCGAGGTCTCGGATGGTGGGAGTGCAAGGGCGAGAATGTTCAGCAAGACTGCGCTTAGGAGTAGTACATCCACGTCGGACTGGCCTAGCTCCTGTCGGGGCGTGTCAAGAGTAGTCTGGTAGTCCTGTAGCGCGAGAGACTGCTGGAAATGCTCTGCTATTCGATGATGTATAATACCTGGTGAGATATGGCGGAGATGGCATGCAGTGATGGCGAGGATGGTGTTCCGAACGAGGGAGTGGGATTTGGACAGCGAGATGATCTCCTGGCTGAAGGGCATGTTGAGTATATTGTCCCAGTGTTGGTGCAAATGTTGCATGAGATAGATACTGGATGTACCGTTCTTGGCGCTGGGGGAATGAAATGGGATAATAGTGACGGAACTCAGGGATGATATTGTGCCACCCGAATTTTGAGAGCTCGGGTAGCTCGAGTTGGAGTATGTTGGGTTTGGTCCGCTGATGCTTGGCTGAGGATAGGCGCACTGCCTGTCATTTCTTTGACACCTGATACATGTTGGCTTCGACTCATCGCACTTTGCTCAAGTTAGCTTCCCGCAGATCGGGACTGGAGGCTTATACCCGTAGAATTGGAGACAAACCTTGACCTTCTTCGCCTTACACATCAGACAACCGGACATGGACTTTGCGTGTGGGGTACGATTCCGCGAACCCCGGACCTTTCGGGCATAATCGTCCTGCGAAACCACCTTGAAATGAGCGAGAGACTCCATTGCGTAGAAGACAGGTCTGTCACGATGAAGCTTGGTCGAAAGAAGTAACCGAGGGTGAAGTTGTCACACACCGTTGGAAGGAGTTTGGCCGGTTTAAAAGGTGTCCGAGGCCGTCGGGCGCTGCGGCGGAGGTCCACTAATACAACTGGGGCGGGCCGGGGTGACGCGATTTAGACCCACAATGCTCGGTTACCTTATTGGGACTAGCTTCCGCATCCTCCGCCATAGCATCGAGTTGAGCGAGACGCCTCGGATAGACATACCTACTCATGATTTGGACTACCGGGGAAAGAAGGAATTGGGTTGTTTGGGCTCGGAGTTTGCGAGCCCCGATATCTGTCAAAAAGGACCACTAAATTCCCAGCGGCGCTCTCAAGCAAAGCCTTAAATACTTCCGACCTGCCTCCGTCCATCATGAACCTCCTCAACCTGTCTTGCAACCAGCAGACCCCATCCCATCCAGACTGACCATTCTTCGCCAAAATATTTCCCCCAAGATTTATCTACCATGTCATTCCTCCTGGCCTTTATCAATCGACAATTCATATCTGAGCCCCCTGTCCCAACCGCGTCCTTCAAAGGCAAAACCGTCATTGTCACCGGCAGCAACGTGGGCCTAGGATTGGAAGCCAGCCGGCGCATGGTTCGTCTAGGAGCATCCAAGGTCATTCTCGCTTGTCGAAATACCGAGAAAGGCGATGCTGCTGCAAAGGACATCCAAGATTCCACTTCATGCTCACCGGGGACGGTGCTTGTTTGGCGCCTCGACATGAGCTCCTACGCTTCCGTCCAGGAATTTGCAGAAAAGGCCAAGAGTCAACTGCCCCGCCTTGATGCCCTCCTTCTCAACGCAGGCCTCGGCACCAGGACGTTCAGAATGACAGAAGACAACGAGGAGATGATCACAACGAATGTGGTGTCGCTCAGTCTGTTGGCCTTACTTCTACACCCGAAGCTCCGTGAGACAGCGCAGCGATTCGATACGCAGACCCATTTGACGGTTACTGTCTCGGAGCTGTATGAAGTTGCCAGGTTCAAGGAGCGCGAAGCCCCCGCAGGGAAGCTGTTCGAGACTCTCAGCAATGAGAGCACCGCCAACATGGGGGATCGGTATAGCTTGTCTAAGTTGCTAGAGGTGTTTATCATCAAGCAACTTGCAGCACTCTATCCCTTAAGCTCCAGCGGCGTTATTGTAAACTGTGTGGCTCCTGGGTAAGTATTCTCGTATCTTGTGTAAGATGAACTCATTGCTGATCGTTTGTCTACATAGCTTGTGCCAGAGCGATCTTCATCGGGAACTCCATCATATTCGTGCCGCCCGTATCGCCCTGAGGCTGGTCGCTCGCCAGACCGAAGTTGGTTCGCGCACCCTCGTGCACGGCGCAAGCGCTGGGTCAGAGTCGCATGGCCAGTACGTGCCCGATTGCAAGATCACGCCTACGAAAGGGCTCACTGCGGGCTCTGCGGGAGCCGAGCTGCAGGAGCGGATCTGGGTAGAGCTGAAGCAGAAGTTGGAGGGTATTCGACAGGGTGTTACGTCTTTGTCTTGAGCAAATATTCGAGGGCCTGTAAATATCTTGCCGAAGTTCCGTCTTTTTTTTATATCTTTTTTCTTTGGAGGACTAAGAAACGGAACTTTTTGGTTGAAGGTCCGTTAGCTGCGCATATACATGGAGGGACGAGGAGCAGACCTCAGAACATTGGCCTTTGCGAGAGCAATAATAATTCGCGGAAGTTAACTCATGTTACAAACGAAACATAAAGACCTTATTACTCTCATTCATTACCGCCTGGTCAAGTCCAATACCAAATCAAGCGACGACTCGGATCTTTTCCCACCTCCCATGTTGTTGCCTGAAGCATTGAGCGTATCGCCTCTGGTGCAACTGTCACTTGGTTTTCGAGTTTTGCCAAGGGAGAAGCGTGCTTCCCTGGGTGCAGCTCGATCAACGCCCAGTCGATGGGTCGATGGGCGCTCGAACCAGGTGGACCACCAGTGCCGAACTTGGGCGAGAATAGCACATGTCCAATGATGCGAGTAGCTGGTGCATCGAGATCTTTTAGCCTCTGCTCCACTTGTTCGAAGCCTAACCGAGTAGCTATCTCGATTGATATACGCTCATTCCTCTTAGCTTGGGTCATCCGCTGATCTCTTTGGATCACTTTGACGGTAGTCTCGGTATAATTGATCAACGAAGAAACCATGGACTTCTTCTCGGCGAGAGTAGCGTCGCCGGGCTGCAAGATTGTCACTCTAGACCAGACGTTTGACTCGTCGTACTTGTAGTCCTCGTTGAGGGTCTTATCAAGAACAACGTGTCGGCAAGTTAAAGCCAGCACTTGTCCTGTATCTCTTCGGCGTAAGTAAAGGCACTTCGTACCTTCATGGGTTGGGCGGCCAAGGGAAGCAATACAATGGCCAAGATACTCAGAGAAGAGACTGTTGACATCAACAGGCTCAGCAATATCCCCCGAGTGTAGTCTCGGGGCGATTGGGGGCGCAGTGGGTGGAGAGGAGGTAAGACGAGAGACATGCATGGCCCTGTTCCCAGAGTGTAGAATCTTTCTCGGCCGAGATGACCAATGCGACAGGGTGCTCAGGCCCGCCAGTAGTGAGGTGTGGCTCATACCCAAGGCGTAGAACATCGATCACGGTCCATCGTATTCCGTCAAGAGCTTGAAGAATGTCTCGTCGAAACAGGCCAGTTGGATTATTCTACGAAACGGCAATAGGATGTAGTCCGACGAAGCTCAGTAACTTGCCAATCGGCCATTGGCGCGGTTGGAATGCCCAGGGATCTGTACTTGATCGAGCTACTAGCTTCGGTCGACTACATAAGCCGTAATAGTACCCCTGTTGTTCTTCTGGACTGAGAGGCATGAGGAAATTCTGGAACGGTGTGATTATCGCTGGCGTGTTTTCGTATAATTAAATAAATGGAGAATAATATGGAAACTCGGAGGGTGACGGGCTGTCTCGACGAACGTGGTATGGTTGGGGAGATTGGGTCTTGGGCATAATCATTATTTCTACACCCACATCAGCTTGTCCTTTTCCATGAACCAAATTTTAAGCAGAGAAACTCAAGGTACCTGTAATGACATTACATCACAACGAGTCACCCATACATGCAGGAATGAAGCGCTAGGTTTTGCCTCTTTATGTACTGCAGAAAGCTACGCGTTAACAGCTTTCATCGTGAGGGAATGGTTCTAAGGTTTGCAGAGTCCTTTGAGAAACCTAGAAGGTTAGGTTCCTACAGAAATCCCAAAACGTCTTTTGTTTTGGGAGCTGAATAATGAAGGAAGAGTAGAGTCTGTTCTAATATGCCTATCACTTTTCCCTCCTTCCCTCAATGTTGACTTTGGTTTATTCTTATAGTGGCTTTTCAAACTTGGTATTCTAAGAGCACACTGGCGTCGGCGTGTCTCGCCTCGACACCACTAACCATAGGAGCAATTTCCATCCCAACCACACTGATCCGGGGAAGCTTTTACCTAAGAACTAACAGCTTGGCAGATTATGGCCGACTCCATGTGCCGAGTGAAATTTCTAGGTGTGTGCGTCATCGAATTAATGGTAGTAATTGATCAGAAGTCAGTTTGTCTTACAAACAATGCTGCGTTGAGTAACTGACATGTCTTTCTTTGACATCTTGAAATTTCTACGATTCCGTTGATCAATAGGCGACAATTCGGGGTTTCTTATTGCCGTTATGAGATGAATGGTTTATTAGTAAGTATTGATCGTTGACAAGTATTTATATGAACAAGAAAAGCACACTTTGCTTCAAAATGAGACTGTTAAAGGCTAGTTAAGAACTCATTATGTCTAGCTAAGAATGGGAGGTAGACAAATATTGCATGTCTTCATTTGCAAGTCGGGATTTATCATCCAATAGGAGGGGACACGTCAAAACTCATGCAAGTAATTTACTTGTCGATTGAATCACACTAAAAGCGGGAGGATGGGCGTTTTGATTTCCGGATCGGAGGGAGATCACGTCGACTGTTTCCCATGCAATGAGCAGTTTCAGCTTTCAAGATTACCCTAAGCCTATGCGGCAGTCCATTCGGTCTCACTTGATCCCATCACTGTCTGGGAATTGGTTGCTGGAGTCGATGTCACACACAAGTGGAGTCTTTAGAGTTGTATCAGAAATCTGACGCTGTGCCAAGAGGTCGGTCGCTTGGTGTCACATGTCGGAAACATGAAATGTCGCTAAGCCAGGTGGATACAAGGGCTAAATAAACCCAATAGAACACTATTGCCAGGTTTGTAAACTTGCCAAGGGTCTCAGCATTGCCAAGTCGGGATAATTTCAAACTACAAAGGTCATCGTGGACTCCCACACTCCGTACAGCTTGACACCGACTCCAGACACCTGAAAACGGTGGGACTCGTCATCAGGCTGTCTGAGCCCCAATTAATGGATCCCAGGAGGCTGCATTCGTAATATCTCAATGCCTCGGGAGTATGCTGGAAGACGTAAAGCCGAGAGACCGAAGTCTTTGAATCCCATATCATATTCGCGTTCTCCCTTCTTCTTTCTTTTCTCCTCTTAATGAAACCAAGCCACTCACTAAGTTTTCTGCCTTCATCCCGTCACTCATTATATCCCATATTGTTGAGCAGGTCTCACTCCATTTCTTTCCGCTCATTCAATCGGTTCCAAAATTTCCAATCATGCAGGCCTGGTTGGTGCTCGCTTTTGTAGCAATGGTCACGGCCATGCCACAGCCGCTGGTGCTCGTCCCACCAACTGCACCCGCGAAACCACCCTTCAGAAGTACGGAAAATTTTTTATCAACTACCGAAATAGCCAAAGAAAGCTAACAACCAAGCTAGTTAGAAGGGACCTTCCCATCCAGAAGAGGGCGAACAAACTAATAACAGTCGTCGTTGGGGGCACTCAGGATACCTTCGTTCCAAATTCCGTCCAGGCGGCCGTGGGCGATGTCATATAGTTCCAGTTCAGCTCGGGCAACCACACTGTTACCCAGAGTAGCGAGGACGCTCCATGCCAGCCGCTGCAGTTGTCGAATCCCGAGGCGATTCACAGCGGCCACATCCCCTATCAGGCAGGCCAGACAACAGTTGGCACCTTCAACATGCCTGTGACGAGCACCGATCCGACCTTTTTCTACTGCGCTACTGGGCCTCATTGCCAAAACGGCCAAGTCATGGTTGTCAACCCGTAAGTATCTTTTCACCTATCTAAATGATACATCAAACACTAATCGTACCACAAGAACGAGCGATGAACAGCTTATAAACTACTCGAAGGTTTCGTCGGCAGCTGCTCTCAACGTAGATGGGACCAGTGTTGCTGGCGGTACGGTCGGCGAAATATCCCTGGACACCGCCGCGTTCAATCCCCCAGTAGAGGAGGAGCAGCCGGCGCCTCCTGGTGAGGCTCCGGCCGAGACTCCCGCGGCGGCTCATGCAAAGTGAAAACGGGCGAGGAAAATGACTGCATATGGGATCCCATTTGGCAATTCACCGGTCGGATCTACAGCCAACGTGTACGCGAATTTCTTGTCTAGGAATGAAAATTAGGGGGTTCGGAAACAAGACGAGGATTATTGGTAGTTAACACTGGGCACACCAAGTAATTAGGATGAAGTATTTGTAGTCGTATATCTTTTATTATGCCGCTGATGAGTGTCTTATAACTTCACTGTTGTACAATAAAGTGGACTATTGCATTTAAGTTGGGCCGACTGCACGCTCAGACGATTTTGAAGAGCAATGTGTACTCCTGGAAAGCTAACAAATGAAAGAGCCCGTCTAGTCTAGACAAAGTAAAGTGTTGAGTCAGACCTAAGCCAGATCGTGTATCATGTGCGCTCAGTTCTTTTGCATTGAATGGGAAAAACATCAAGCCCCTGACGACGGTAGTAAGTAAGTTCTACGAGGTGAAAAAGAAGGGAGGCCCCCCTTGAGACCTTGATGCCTAAGTTAAACTGGTCGGGAGTGTCATCAGCCCCACGACGCTTCAATAGTCTGGGATTTCCAGGAAGTTGGCATTGGAGTCACCGCTTCTGGATTGATTTTGCGAGCCAACTAACTTCGTGTCAGTCTCTATAACAATAAGAAGGCTTGAAAATACCTAGCATTTCCCTCTCAACACGTAGGGCTGAGCGGCTCGTGACTCTAGCGTAGGACTCCTCACAGTCAGAGTCGAGCTAGCTGTGTCTAACTGGGCCAGAAAAAGATGCAGCAATCCAATGGCGTTGCTGTCAGCCTAAAAGGCTTGAACTGCGCCTGACTAGAGAACGCCGGCACACACGTTGATATCCGCCACTAGCACGTACCGTGATATTATAGGAGGGGAAACGCCCAGGACTTGCTCAGCTCTGCCAGCCACCAGCCACCAACCCACCTACAGCGTGCTGCAAGGAGGTCACCAACGGCCGGTGGCTTCAGCTTCGCCACTATTGTCCTCGGTGCCTTGTGTTAAACGGTGATAAGGACATGTTTATTGCCCATTTCTTCTCAGTCCGCGAACTGTAATCCTCAAAGTGTGTAATTACAAGGGGAGCTCTTGATCGTTCTGGCCACTTCTTTCTTCTGCGCGAACATCAATTTCTAGTAACAATGTTATTGAAGAGCCTCCTGTCTGGGCTTGCCTTGCCCGTCGCCGTGGTCCAGGCCGTAGGCTTCAACTGCGCATCGTTCTGGCCGTCCATCAGCCCAGGAGAAAGAAACACTGTCAACGGGAACTGCCAAACATACCCGGGTTACCCCAGGACCATCGGCCAGACCAAAGTCACGGTGGTGTATACAGATGACTGGCAGGGCAATCTCGGTATAATCGACTCCCTTCTCAACGAAGCAATCACCCAAAGTGTCGCAATCTACAGTACCTTGACACCGCCGCCTGACATGGTCATCATTCTCGGAGCTTCAGACAGTAACGCAGCGCTCGACACCTCTATGCCCATGTTCCCCAGCGGCCCATGCCAGATCCGCAGTTTCAAAGGTTGGGCGACTGGAGAAGCTACGGCGATGTCGCCCGGGGCCATGCAGGCCGTCGCTCATGACATCTACCATTGCGTCCAAGCGAAGATGGTTGAATGGAGTTCAGCAGATTCACCCACATGGTGGACGTTAGAGTCCTCAAGTGACTACTTCAGCAATGTGGTCTTCCCTTACGCCAACAGGGAGGTCGAAAACGAAGAAAACTACGAGCCTAACAAGCCCATTTGGCAGCAGGCGAACAAGTACGTCTCCAGCCTGTGGTTTCAATCACTTGAGCGATCCCGGGGTATTGTCTACCTGCACCAATTCGTCATGTCGACGATCTTCGCGGCCAGCGAAGACGCGGAGCGGGCCCGTCTGTCTTCCATCCCCGGATTTATCGATGACTTCTACCTCTTCGCGCTGCAATTCTCGTTCGACCGCATTATCGACACGAGCGGCAAACAACTTCACATCCAAAACGCACCTGAATACCAAAATACCATTTGGTCCATCAACGATGATGCTAGCGAGGGAACTGCCGTGCTGGAGATGACGCCCTTCACCATCTCGGGCTTCACCCTGAAGCTTGACGCCGGGCAGAATGTCAAGCTTTACGCATCCACCACGGCTAAGCAACGAGTAGCATGGCGTCGAAAAGGCGAATTAAGCTGGAACGATCTCCCCACAGTCGGCTCTAGCGGTGGGTCGGAAGGCGTGGTGATAATCGCATGCGCCAGCGGTCCCCAGGACATTCGCGTCCTGGTCGTCTCAGGCGAGAACAAACCCTCCGACAGAGTGCAAGTCCAGTACACCCAGACGTACAAGGACGATAGCTGTTGTAAACAAGACCCGAAAAAGAGAGACTCGGAAGAATGTCCAACAAGCTCGGCCTCCAGTTTGACTGCTACGAGCTCGGCCCCGGAACCCACTGGCACTGGCTCCGGATCTGGCTCTTGCTCTGGATCGAGCATTGCGATGGATCCTTGCTTGCTCGGTCATTCATGGAGTCTCGACATTCCCAGCACACGCGAGCTTATGAGGAAGCAACTCTCTAAAATACCTGGGATAACACTCAACGTCGTGGACGTATCCGGATCTGGTGGCCTGGATTTTGACAAGACAAATGTCACCTTCACGTACACCGGTCTTACAACGAAAGTGGACTTGTCCGCAGAAGGCGTTGACTTCCCAATCGACGTGATCATTGATGGAGAGGCTTCGGGCCGATTCTTCATTAAATCTGGAGGAAGCGGCTCGGGGATTGCCTGCCTTGCCTACACAAAAGGCTCAGGCACAGCCAGGGCGAATGTGCCGTTCATCGGAGAAGAGGTCTTTGACCTAGCCCCGGGGGGAGGATATCTCCAGAACATGAATATAGTGTATACCTGCAGTAATGGTAGGGTAACCATTGCAAGTGCCGGGTCCGAGAATCCTCTGGACGGAGGTGCTACTTGGGGCCCGCTGGCATACAATGCTGCGTAGCGCGAGCTGTATGGGGCGAGCAGTTCATTTGTAGTGTTGTTTGAGCCTGTTTTTAACTTATCTTGCTTGTTTGACAAGGTCATTCGTTGCGATAACTGCAAAGCTGGACGTTGCAGAATCTCAACCATTGGTTATTGCTGTGTTTTTATACTTATCACGATGAATACAAATGCGAAATTGAATGACATATTGATGTACTTCACCGCGCACTAGTCGCATGTGGTTGCATGCTATCTTTAAAGTATTTTATAAGCTTAAAGCCTAAAAGCCTCAAAATGAGATCATCTCCATTTGAGGCCCAGCTCCAAAGCAACGATGGGTAGGCTAGACTTAGTCTACCTTGTTAAAATCATCACGCTCTTACTCTTGTCCGCACTCTGTATGATCAAGACAATTTGGACAACATGGAATTCTTTGGCTGGCATTTGTCCATACTAATTGAGGTCCAATCTTGCACCAGAGACATCCCTCAACACATATCTAACCATCATCAACTCGACCTTCTTAGATGCCTTTTTCCACGGCTCATTCTTCATCCACTGGAATATTTCTTGTCGTTCCAGCTCCCAGCTTTCATCTCGTACCTGCTCATCCCAGACCATTTTCTTCCTACCGCTACTATCGGCCCCAAACGGTGCTTGAAACCGCCACTTCCTGGCATGGTTTACAACGCGCTGGAGCTGGGTTTTCTTCACCCCGAACGTCTCCAGCACAAGCGTAAACGCAAAGCTCGGCCCGAAGAGACCGGCCGTTTGGGTCCACCCTGGCGGAATCAAAAGAGATAGATGGAGCCCCGAATCATCAGGCGCGACTGTAGCGTCTGGCTCCTCGCTGGGAAGTGGTGGCTCGGTGGCCCATGTCCACCAGTCGCGGCGATTCAACCTGACCACTAGATCGCAGACCGGTCGCGCCAAGATGTCGTCAACAATATCTTGATGGACGCTGGTTCCCATCTCTTGAGCAAGCCGCCTTACAATGCTAGCAGCATAGGATCTCGAGTCACCAAACAGCCCGATCCAGGTGCTAATACCATTGGGTATTCTTGCCTGCCGCAGGGTCATCTCGATTCTCTGGAGCAGCAGCAGTTGCCACGCTTGCAGGTGAAACAAAATGATGTCGACCCCTACCGGCTGCGAGAGATTATAGGTTGGTCGGTCCCCCTCGGAGGCCTCGAAGATGACCAACGCAGTCTGCTTCAGTGGGAGGTCCCATGTTTCCGAGTACACAGCACGACATGTGCGGAGCAAGGCCCTATCAACACGACGCGGGCCGGTGTTATCAGGGCGCCACAAATTAAGGCGGCGATCATAGGGGTGCTCGGGGTCGAAATGAGTAGCTGTAGCCAGGTACCAAATCTTATACCGGATCTCGGGGGGTAACTGAAACAATGGGCTCTGGGGTTGCAGCTGGGTGACAAGGAAATCGGCCGAGGCGATCAGGGGGAGAGTCTGGGGGGTCGTAGTATGGAAGTCCTCTCGGTTGTCGTCTTGGCTGTTGTAATCTTCATTGCTGCCTTCGTCTGAATCTTCGACTCCATCGATGAAAATGACATCGTCGCCACTCTGGTCCTTGGTGTATTGATCTGGATCCTCGAGGCAGCCACTTGGAACATTGGGAGGGGGTCGCTGCTTGATTGGGGTTGGCCACAGGAGGCACTTTGGGTCAAACATGATGTCTGTTGATGGTGCACACTTAAGGATAGTGGAAGTGAAAAGAAAAAGAAAATCGGGATGGGTGACAGAAGGCAGTCTAAAACAGGATTGGCAAAATTACTATTAGCATTAGTACTAAGGGCTTTATTACTACTATGCCAAGGATTTGTTTAGTGGTTTGTGCCTTGGTTCTCCTTCTGATTACCTGAGTCTCTATACTGCAAGCTCATGAGCGTTCTACTTTGCTAACTTGGGTGTGATTTCATGTGATCCTTCGGCATCGCCAAAGTAGCTTCCATTGTCCGCTGCGTTCCTTGGGATGCATTCACAGTCGTGGCAGGAGAAAGTGCAGATGAATGAGTAGCAACGAAGGGGTTTATTCAGTCTCAACCAACCTTTCGTTCATTAATTCCACTCAGTGATTAGAAGCCCCTGGATCTAGGAACGTCATTCACTATGCAGAGGACGTCTCTTAGCCTGTGAGACTGTCCGATCATCCAGTCAACCTGCCCCTCGCGAATCGCATTGCCCGAACCCCCTAGCACACCCCCAACTCCCACAATACCGAGAGCCTTGTCCAAAGTGCTGTACATCATATATAAGCCTGAAGCTGTCACCTGGCGCCTATGCTCCGCTGTGTCCCAGTGACATATAACACTCTTGTTCGGGGTAGGCAGTGATGGAGAAATGGCAGAGGCCTTGTCGCTCACGTCCACTGTAAGATATGGCACACTCGCACAAATTTCGTCGACGAGGAGTTGCGTCCTAGCTAACAGGAGAGCTGGCAGTTGTCTATGATTTTGCGGCTGGCTCTGCGCCTCCTTGGCTGAGATGGAGACAGTGCACTCGTGGATGAGAGCAAGTACACCCAGTTCGGTGATTCTCTGGCGGTTCAGTGAGTTGGCTATCGACAAGTTGGTGTAGACGGCTGGCATGACTTTCTCGTATAAAGCAGCAGCCTGTATCGACGAGGCAAGTGTGCAACCCAGGACAGGCATCGACTTCCAAGTTGGCGGCAGGGCGTCCCACCAGAGGTCACATTCGATCGCTAAGCTAGTGGCGCTCGTAAGAATACTATGCAGTTTTGTCTCATCATCGGCGCTGTTTTCGATTGGATAAGCATCTACCGAATCATGGGAGGCGAGGATTTGATGATTCATCTTCAGCAGATGCTGAAGCCGGGAAAGCTTGAATGTCAGCGTGTCGGCCTCGATCGCCACGCCTTCCGGCTGAGCTCTGACGGCGCCATCCCAAACGGCACTGACCGCCTCGAGGCCAGCTGGTTCAGTGAATCCGTTCCGATTGTGGTAGAGCAGTCTGTTTCGAGTAGCAATAACGAGGCGCCACGAGACCTCGTCGCGGTAGTTGAGCGGTCCGCGGTGCTGCAGCAAGGCCACAGATCCAAGTATGTGAGTGCCAGAATGGGACTCGCGATCTTTCCTCCCGAATGTAGCTTTGTTACTCTCGTATGCGTCTAAAACGAGAGTCGTCATCAACAACTCGTCCGACTTGCTCTGCATCGGTCCGGCGATGGCTTGATTGGTTTGGGTCAGCGCCTCGGCGTATATTCTATGCTCCATGGCGGATTCATCGCCACACGGACTGTGCAGATGGGCCACTTGAAGTGCAAGCGCTGTAGTCGCCTTGGATAGCGGAGATGATATGTTTGAACTGGCATACATGGATGGGAGGATGCTAAAGAAGCTACATGTAGTCTGGACGTCGCGATTGAAGCTGTAGCGGAGGAAGAAGAAGCCCAAGGCGTTATACTCGGCGTCTTCAGGAACGATCGGAGGGATGTAGTAGGGGGACTGCAAAGTACTCGAATTGAGCGCCGTCGATCTTCGAGGCATCAAGGTTGTGCTGCTCTTTTTCGAATGCCGTCTCACGATCTTGGCCGTTTCGTCCCTGTGCGCCTTTTCGAAAACGTCACCATATCCAGGGCACAAAGTCCCTTTTGCTGTGCATTTGACGCAAGCCGGTTTTCTTTGATCACACTATCCACCCAGGTCAGGTCAGATAGCAGATCAGGGGAAATTGAGCAACTCACCTTTATCCTCCGAGCCCTGCACCTCCGACAGCCTTTGCTTGGGCCGTTGTATACCATTGTGAGTCTGATTTCCGAGCCATCCACGAACCATTTACCCACGTAGTTTTAGTTGAAAGGTGGAGGTTGTGTTGAAGTGATCGCTGACCGACTGCGCCGAGAAACTGAGCCATCGACATGGTGGACCAATGACATTGCTGCGCGAGGATACCCCAACTCGGGTTAGCTCCAGCGTAGGGCTGCTTCCACCCGCGGATGTGTCGGAAACTCGACCAGCATCCTACATGTAAGGCATTGATTTAGTTCCAGGGTCCTAAGCCTATCTTGTAGTGTACTTGCGGTCAGGATCCTGAATTCGAACATGATGCTTACCTTGATCCTCTATTCCAATCCTAGGAAACTCAACTTGGAGAGCCCTTGCGAGATTAATGATGACGAAGTCGCCAGTTCGCACAGCCTCAATCCAGAGTTATGATGGACAGTTGCTCAACTATAAGAGACCATGTTGAAGCTACAATTGAAGTATCGTTCCCCTCCAGAACCTCACTCATATCTCAATCTTTATCTCATACCAAACAAACATCAAAGAACTCTCTCAATTTTCAATCATGCGCTTCCACCAAGCCGTTACCTCTATGGCCTCCATAGCTGGACTTTTGGTCTCAGCAAGCCCCCAGGACAAAAAATGCGTTGAACATCAGTCTTTTTCAGGAAAGTTCGTCGACGGCCCTGCTGAGATGAGCGCCGATCCTCTCGTTCCCTTCGATTCCCCCATGGTCTCCGTTTTCAACAGCACCGTGAGCGAAAACTGGTCCTTCGACGCTGTTTCCCATGACGGCAAGGCCAGCATCGTTGTTTATGTCACCCGAGGCACGGTTGCCAACAAAGTTGGTGCTCAGCGGGGCTTGATCTCCGTCTCATGGGCCAACGGAACGCGGTACATGGAAAACGCATTTGTGGACATGTCAACCTTGACCACCTGTCCGAAATCCACGTCTGGGTTGTGGACGAACAATGCCAAGAACATATCCTGGGGCTTCACCGCATCTACCGACTTCAAGAAATCGGTCTTTACCATCAAATCACCGACAATCAACGGCACATTCAAGCTCAAGAATCGAGGACCTCCTATCTACCCCGGAGGTCTTGTGTACCCGAATGCGAAAGCCAGTGTGATGTTGGCCCCTGAGATGTACTGGCAAGAACAGTTCCCCGTCGCCGACGCCGAGGTGGATCTGGACATTCGCGGTACACCCTTCGTCTTGTCTGGTGTTGGTGGCCGGGACAAGAACTGGAACTCCCGGCCCTGGGCCGTGATCAGTGGTAACTGGGACATGGGGCGGACCATTGTTGGACCATACGGCCTGATGTTCTGGAACTATACATCGGCCGTAGACGGACAGTCCTACTTCAGCGCCACCCTGATGAAAGGCAATGATGTCATTTTCCGCACTTCAAACGGACAGCCATCATGTTCCGAGACCTACGGCACCATCAAGTTGACCAACAGCGGCCCCATCCATCTGGCATCCGCCCCAGGAGCCACATCCCCGTTGCCCAAATCACGCCATACCGGATACCTCATTAACTTGATGTCTCCCAAAACGGGTGAGCACTGGCGTTTCACACTCGACTTTTCCCAGACGACGTTTTGGTTTCCTGCAAGCGAGACCTTGAACGTTGGTCAATTCGGCGGTAAAGTTTCCGGCGGCTCAGTCGGTGGGAAGCAGTTCAAGGGGGTAGCATCTGGTTCGGTTCAGGAGTATGTTCTTTAGAAGGAGCTCTAGAATTGTCTTTCAAATGCTATCGCCTTGTTCAGGGGATAATCTGACCGCAAGGGACGAGCTCGAGGAGGAGAGGAAGCAGAGGAAATAAATTTACTTACTAGAAACTGTAATAACAAGTAAATTGACAAGAACATACCTCATTTAATCCTTCCATGTCACAAGTGGAAGCATGAGGGAAGAAAGGCGAGGCGATGGTCGGGTCGGGCAAAGCGATGGTCGAGCGAACGAACTTTTAACGGCAGTGACGATGACAGGCCACGGCGGCCGTGATGGCGGCGGCGGTCATGATGGCGTTTGTGATGTTGGTGGTGATGATGTTTAGTGCTAATGCTGCGGGATAGGTAAAGGTGAGTTCAAAGGAGCGCGGGAACACGTGGTCCCGTGATTCATTCACTGTGCCCAGCCATGCACGCCTCTAAGTGCATGAGTAGCGAGCCTGCCTCGATTTCAGCCAGACGTGGCTAAGCTTGCCCACTCTCATGCACGAATCCCGAAGCAACTACAGTTTCCAAGGACAGCCGAACTTGCGGTTGCTCTGAGATAATAGTCTAGATGGCAAATCAGGCTGAGAAGAAGAAAGGCCACCTAACGCTACATCCTACAACATCATCGTATTCGCAAGATTTTTATCACCTTGAAAACCTCCCCATACACCACCTGGAGTGCGATTAGATGAAAATGCACTTCTTTTATAGTCTGATCGACAGTGCAGTGCGACAATGACAGCGGCTGCGGCTTTAGGAAAATATTGGACAGAACATAAGACCGAGCCTTACTCCCACCCTGGGCAAAACAAGGCTCTGCAAATCTCGTGGAAATCCTTCAACTCCGGTTCGAAATACCGAGTCCATCCCCATTTCTGGTGTCGTCCGAGTCGAACGATAATTAGATGATGACCCCCAACCTCCCTCAACTGAATCTAGCCCTAGACTGATTCGTGGACGAGATATGGACCAGCGACAAGTGTAGCAGCTGGTCCAACTAATTTACTATATGCGCCAGGAGGAAATGGTGTGATCAAGTGACAGAAGTCTCAATCAGAATCTGACGATTTTATCTTAGGAAAGAGGTTTCTGGTCTTCTAGAACATGGGGAAGAACAGGACATAACGGACACGTATTGTATCGACAGAACTCACGAGGTACAACCTTCTTCCAAACCATCAAGTTTTCTATCTTTGATTTGTGTAGGGATCAGTTCAGGACAACACGGCGCAGCACAGATCGTATCCCCTCCTTATGGAGTATAAACATCGCCAGAAACATGTCTGCAACTCTTTTCCAAGTGAGGGTTGCAAGCTCGCGGGCCGCAGCCGAATTGTGACTTGAAAATGGCAGGGATGCAGGCAACTAAGCGTGGCTTAGTTTCGCGAGGCCGTCACATTGGGCCATTTACGAAGCAGGCTTGCCTGCACCGCCCTTGTAAATTTCACCGCCTCGATAGGGAGTTCGCCTTATATTTTTTTTCTCTGTGGACTTGCTTTAGGACGAACAGGCAGCCGTGGGCCATGGAGGCTGCCTGTCTTGCCAATTTTCAAGGTATTTCGCGATGCTACAAGTACTTGGTGTTCAAGAACTGCCGAGTGTTCAAATCACCGACAATAAGCTCAAGGTGCGCGATGAAAGAGGGCTCGATGAAAGCCATGCTTTTAGAAGCCTCGCTCTTGCTGTAAGATTCAGAGATGTTTGGGAAATGACTCCACCAAAGTCGAGTATCGGGATGGTTTGTCTTCCTCTGTGAGACTAGAAAAGCTGATGATGCAGCTCAATACATGTGGTGCTATTTTATCTCTCAAGTATAAACACAATAAAAGAACGCCTGGTCTTTTGACGCGTGTCAGCCAAATATGAGACAGTCAGGCTGCATCCCCGGCACATACAGGGATGCCCACTAGGTTCCAAAAGTTGGGGGCCAGCGCCTAGAACAGACTTGGTTTCCTTGATAAATTGAAGCCTTCCCCCGACAAAGATATTCATGAAAGCGCCTCAGATTCGATATACTTACTGCCTCACTAATCTAGACTCTGACGATTCCGCTCGTCGGTTTCTCGCTCCACCACATCTATCACATCTCTATCATATCCTCGCAGCGTTGTAGGTCACTGCTCGGCTCGATTCGATTTTAAACACCGAAATGAGGAAGACAGGTTCGGCTCGACGCTGCATTGCCGAAAATTACCAGCTGCCAGGCATGACCAGTGCCGCTTTCTCTGGGGCCAAATTTGAGGAAAAGCTCGGTGAAGCATATCAAGACGTCAGAGAGGCAAGAAAGTCAACAGACACTGAGGCTTCTCGGTCAGTGTCCACAGGCCTAGGCCCACAACTCACCGATCCATGGGTTCATCCGGGACTGCGTCGCTTCACCTACGACCAGCTTCTGGACCCAGCCAACTTCCAGTCGCGTTCTACTATCGATGTTCTCAAGGTTTCAGGCGCAGACAGTCAGCTGAGTAAGGATCCTCAGTTCTTGATAGGCGACGGTGTTAATAGCCCTAGGATTTGACCGTAATCAAAGCGATACTCAAATAGAGGCAACACTTGAAGTGAGTCTGGCCAAGGCTGACTGAAGTATGTTGTATGCAAAGCTGATTTCTGAAGTCTTTGGATCAAGACCATGATACTCCGTCTTTATTGGCACTGTAAGTCATCGTCCTTAATTTTCCTCTTCATCCGAAACTTGCTGACCGTGAGAAGCTGCATCAATCTCGAGCCTGACGATGCCTCGCTTTTCAATTTCCGGGCATCCATTTCCCAGTCACTGACCATAGAGCTGTTTGCGCGATTCAACATCCACAGTGGCTTCATGCTTGATCTTCTTGGAAGACCCAATTATTGGTCTGCTGTATCACAGTGGAAGGAGGACGGTTCGAAGGAGAAGACTGCATTTGGTAATTCCTACCGCTTTTTGAATGGTGTATTGCGCTGATTGCCTTTACAGAGTTCTTTTGTCAACATCCTAGATGGCATCAGAGAGGCAGATACGACAAGGGACAGCAGACTGCGACGTCAGGGAACAAAGCACCCGCCTCTGTCTACATGCACCACTCGCCAGCAAGAAATCTAACTCTCTACTTGATTGTCGCGCCTGAAGATGGTGAATGGTTCTCGTTTGTCGACCGTATCCAACAAGACTGTGACGCAAAAGATGATCCAAAGGCAACACCCAAGGCTATAGCTACGAGTCCGTTCATGCTGCATGCTCTCATTGGGAGCATCGCATTCGAACAATCAACCGACTATACGGCTGAAATCCGCACGCGCCTTATGGAGCAAGTAAGTTCGTATGTTTTACTTGGGAGTTTGTTTAATAGTCGTGTCTTCACAGCTCAAGAAAATCAACTTCGATGAAGAACCAGGGAACGGCATCCCGACCCGCGCGGTCAACACGCTTCGTGACATGGAAGGCCGCTTCGAGCTAGAAGGAATCACCATTCACCTCAACCAAGTCTCTCAGATGATCAACACGGGTCTCTCTAGCGTCTTCTCGTCTATCCAACATAGCGAAAGACTATTGTCGGCCCATAAAATCTTTTGTGAAAGAAATCAGATTGGAACTCCCGGCAGCTTGGTTGATCGCACCAACGGGATACTGCATTATCTTTTAGATGCCTTCCAGTGCCAACAAAATTATCTCAATGGGTATAACCTCAGGAAAGAGACAGCCATGAATTTTGTAAGTATCAGGCTAGACCGAGAGGATATGATCTAACATTACTAGGTCTTTCACATTGTTACCCAGCAAGATAGTGCGACCAATCTCAAGGTAGCATATAGAATGTCGAATGACAGCTCTTCCATGAACACGGTCACAATTCTGACCATGATTTTCCTCCCTGGAACATTTACAGCGGTTAGTCTTTCCTTTGATCTTGTTCCACCTTCACTGAACTAACACTTGCAGACCGTCTTCTCAAGTGTCGCTTTCAGGGCTGCTGACTCCGGCGCTGCGGAGACGACGGAATACTTATGGCCCTTTATCAGTGTAGCAATTGCCTTGACCGTGTCTGTCATCGGATTTTGGTATTGGTGGCGACGGTTGAACACAGTCAAGCCTTCGAAAGCATATTCCATGTAAGGTTCAAGGCTCATGGCATTGGTTTTCACGCCTGTTCCTAGCGCCAAAAGGCCATATCTAATCGTTTTGGGGTTTGTCAAGTTGGCTGAAGCGTTCCTTCATGAGACTGCCGATGCGAATATGTGCGAGCCACGTTCAGGAAGTCGATGGGTTTGGCACTCCTGCTGTCTTCAAGACTTCAGCAGGCCCTAACTCCAACCACTTCTCAGCCTTCGCCACGTCAGACATCCAAATCACCCCAAGCATCCCAGCAGCATTGGCCTCTGCACCATGAAGCCCTGCAGTCCGTCTAGGAATCACCATCATCCCACTCTGGTCAAAGATGACATTGTGTGGCGGAGCTCTGTTGTCTTCGCTCAGCGACTGTCCTAAGGCAGTCTCGGCCTGTTTGAATAAATCCTGGTAAATGCTTTGTAGCTCGTTGGGACTTGGCATCTCGCGATCGTAAGCCCGGACGAAGGCTTGATAAGGCGTTGTTTGAGTCTGGGCAATGATGTTTCGCCAAACGTCAAACGACTCTCCTGCATGGGGAATAAGCTGCAAGTGCTTGTGGAACCTACTGCACCCGGATTCCACGCCGCAGTTGTATATGGCCATGTACTTGTTTCCGAGTGACGAGATGACGGTGTGGGCAGCCCTGAAGTCGTCGACATCCAGCGGTTCGTATTGACGACGGTATCCATCTTGTGTGAGGAGCAGAAAGTGCGGTCGAAACGCGTCGAACATGTTGAATGTGAGGAGATGAGTGGTGCCAATCTGTTCTATTTCAAAGCCGGCGACGCTGATATCACTCCCGGGTTTGAGAATTGCTGCCGCTTTCCCCGAGCCGCTTCCTGCGATTGGAGCAGACGGGACATTTGGTTTGTTCTTTAATGCATTCGTTATTCGGAACTCGAACTGAAAAAACGCGAGGCGCCGTGGTCAGTTCTCGTAAACAGATCGAGGTGTAGCCTCTTCAAGGTTCTTGATTACCTTCAAGCCCCCATCCTGGTGCGATATGATTCGGGGATTTGGGTCGTAGAAGATGACTCCGTCACGAACGAGTTGGTCAAAACGCAACAAAATTCTAGCTTCATCAAGAGCCATGGCAGTACTATTGCGAGATGTATCCGCCATGACTGTTTGCCCTCTTTCCTTTTGCGGGAGTTTTGGTCGATTGAACAGAACTGAGAGAGATCACTGCGCGCGAAGGCGTATTTATCTTGGGGCGGGGTGCATTGGAGGATCCTCAAATCAACCATGGATCCAATCCTTGGGATCGACTAGCAGGGATCCCTTATGGGTCTCACAGTCAGCCTGCTGACGGTGTTCGTTGTTAATTGATGTGGTAGTATCTCTGTAATACGACTTTATTTAGTTTGTTTGTGAGGTCGGGGACCTAATCTCGAAATACTATATAACGCAAACTCCTATGCCGCTAGCTGGTGGTAAACGATGCCCACGTTTGACGGCAAGGTTGGCGGGCTGCAGCTGCTGCGGGCAGGTTGGTTTGGTTTTCCTTATGAGCACTTCACAAGGGAAAATGACGAAACGAATAACGGTGCTGAGTGTAGTAATCGGGCCCTGATTGACTCTTCACTTGCTGACTTAGTTTCAAAACCACCTGCTATTTTGGTAAGAGCCTGGGTACAGGAAATGCACCACTTTGAGTGGTGGGATAGCGACTGATTCTGGATCACGAACTCTTTGACAACTCCCAGGCGCAAGACTATGAAGATAGAGGCCTACTGGCAACATAACTCAGAATCAATTTAGCGTGAGTCCCACTTGAAACTCAGAAGTGCTTAACTCAAGAAGTATTTCCGATCGCTTTTTAATGGGCTGTAGGGTACCTCACTCGGCACGCCGTACATGACCCCACTGACGGAACGGTCGGGGGACCTAAGCGCCGGGTCCCGACGTCACCCAGAAATCTCCAGAAATCATCCGACGCCAAAAGCTCCCAACGTCTCTCCACCAAACGCCCGAACGACGGGCCCAATTGACGATGAACGCAGCGCCTCGGTTTGCGCGAAGCTCCATGCGAGCTGGCTCATCACCATGGGCCTGCTTCTTCTGCAAGAATGCCCGCCCACGCCCGCAGCAGACCCGCCTCAGCTTCGGTCGGAATGCCTCCACCTCGTCGCCCAAAGGCAACCAGCAAAGGAGGGACTTCACGCCGACGATGGACCAGATCCGAGCCCACTACCGCCAGAAGAACCGATCGGTAGCGTACGAGCGCCCCAGATCCCCTGGTGGCCATGTCTGACGCCGCTTAGGTACTACACGCTGAGCACGATTCTCGGATTCGTCGCGCTGACTTACGGCTCGGTGCCGCTCTACAAGATGGTATGCGCTGCTTCCCTGGAACTCTTGGCCTCAGTCTAACCTGTAAAAAGATCTGTCAAACCACCGGCTGGGGCGGCCAGCCCGTGCGAGCCCACGGCGGTGACAACAACGACCCCGACATCGCGCGCCGACTTGTGCCCGTCAAGGACGCCAAACGCATCAAAGTTACATTCAACGCTTCCACCTCCGACGTGCTGCCCTGGAAGTTCTCTCCCCAGCAGCGTGAGGTGCGCGTGCTCCCCGGCGAGACCGCATTGGCCTTCTACACCGCGACGAACACGAGCGACACGGATATCATCGGCGTGGCGACGTACAGCGTGACCCCCGCGCAGTGCGCCCCCTACTTCAGCAAGATCCAGTGTTTTTGTTTCGAGGAGCAGCGGCTGAATGCCGGAGAGACAGTTGACATGCCCGTCTTCTTCTACCTGGACCCCGACTTGTTGAATGACCTGAACATGAAGGGTGTGGAGACAGTGACCTTGAGTTATACATTCTTTAGTGAGTCATTCTGAGCTGCCAGTGAGGCAATTGGCGTTACTAACGATAAACAGAAGCGAGGTATGACAACAATGGACGCTTCCAAAGACCGGCTGCGTCGTAAATGGCTGGACAGGAAGAAGTGATGTGTACGATACGCCCCCCTCTTATTTATCATGTATATCGCGCTAGACGCCTTCGTTAGCAAGATAGAGTATCCTTGGATATTTGTGAAGCGACCTTCTAGTTCCTGAACCCCATGTGCTTGCCGTTTTTCGTGAAGTTTCCCTAGTAAATGCCAATATAGTACCGTGAAGACTGTCCTGCCATCTTGGGTGATGCTCGCCTATCTAGTGAACGAACTCCACACAGCGCATCGCGAAGTCGTGACAGTCACTAGGTAATGGTTGCAACAGAGGGACAGATGAATGGGAGAAAGCAAAAAACTTGGGTTATGCTTCCAGTCAGGCTTACATGAATTGACTGTTCACCGAACCCATCAATTTTCCGTCAGTAATTAATTGCACACCTGCAAGTTGATGCAAACTTGGCATGCATTTCCTGCAATTTGCTACCGGTAATCCACCGCCTGGTCCCTGCAGAAGCGGAGCCAGTCGTTAGTCGCTCTTCTGACCCAGCCGACCAGCCCTCGACTGCTGATTCATCACAGCACCCAAGCGCGAAGAAATCGTCGTAGTAGGGTACGCGAATCACGTGCTGACCCACCCACGCACAGCTTCGTCTAAATTTCGCCCACAACCACTTCTTCTCCCGAAATTTTCAGTCTGTCAATCCGCCTCATCACCCAACGCCCAACGCCGAAGAACAGATTCGTCGCCCAACTAACCGCCAAAATGGTCAAGGTCAGCAACCGTAAGTCTGCCTCCCTCGACAGCGAAATCAATCGAATTGGTCTCGCCATCTTCGCCCTCGCAATGTGCTGACCCCTTACAGAGGTTTCGTCCTCGCGACGCAAGAGCCGTGCCGCTCACTTCAAGGCTCCCTCTGACCGCCGTCGTGTCATCATGAGCGCCCCTCTCAGCAAGGAGCTCCGTGAGAAGTACAACGTAAGACTCCCTGCGCTCTCCCGAAAAAACCTTTCCCCGTCGATGGTTCGCTGACCGAATCGAAACAGGTCCGCAGCATCCCCATCCGCAAGGACGACGAGGTCACCATTGTCCGTGGCACCAACAAGGGCCGTGAGGGCAAGGTCATCTCCGTGTACCGTCTCAAGTACGTCATCCACGTCGAGCGCATCACCCGCGACAAGGCCTCCGGCCAGAGCGTCCCTCTGGGCCTCCACCCCTCCAACGTGGTCATCACCAAGCTCAAGCTTGACAAGGACCGTGAGGACATTCTGGCCCGCTCCAAGGTCGGCCGTGAGCTCAGCGCCAACAACAAGGTCACCGCTTAAGTGGTGACTCTTGCACACAACTGAAAAAACGACAAACCTCCCTCCCTCGAGGACGAAATCTTTCTTACGCAACACCATGGGCAAAAGTTGATGAGGAATGGGCATATACTCCGGCGTTTTGCGATACCTACGTCTCTTTCGGCGCGGTACGGGTCTACAGCAGGGTAGATGAATTGAGAATTCTACGGTTCTCAATGGCCATTTCACTCAACGGGTGAAATGCTCCATGGGAGGTTTATCCCGAAGTCTTACCTGCTCCACCTACGAGTTTCACCGTGACCTCCTGACGGCTCGCGGCAAGCGCGCTGCTGCTCATTTTGATTGTAGGCATTGCTAACCACCCTCGAACTATCTGACGAAGTCGTCGTGGTTGACTCTGCAATATCATCGCACTTCACAAGTGCATCTTTCAGAAGGTAGGACTGTAGACAATCCCACACCGCTAGCATATCTCCGCGTCAACCACTTAGTCCATGGTTTTCGAGGTAAACGATCTGGCGAAAAGCGAACCTGGTGGGATCAAAACTATCATGATGGTTCTACTCTCGCCCGAAGATTTTCACCGACTCCCCCATGAGGCTGGAAATTTGATGGTGAGGAACATGCTGTAATCCGACCACTCAGGGGTTTGTTCTGATGGTTCCATGAAACCTGTTAAGACACGCTTGTGTCCTGTAGCCTAGTTACTTGTCAAATATTTGCGATGATCATTTCAAGCTTGTCCGACCCGTAGGCTACTGTCGACGTTAGGCGCACGCTGGTTATCTCGTCAGGGCGAGCCGATGATACATCACATCAAAGGAGAGCCAGATGATAGCAAGTGTTAATACATTAAGGTTGTGTAAGAGCAATGATTCTATCCGTACAAGAGGCCCAATAGTTGTTACATCGTGTTCCATTTCCATATTGCAGTCCATCTCAGTCCACGTTCATCCACTGAGAATGATCCATGATCCTAGATGCGGTGCATCAAGATAATCCTCCCTTAGACGTCTGTCCATGTCCGTTGTTACCATAAAGTATGTTGTGCTTAAACAGTCGGGTGGCCTCGACGCTTAAAATCCGACTTTTCGATGAGGGTCGGCGAGGCGATGACGGTGCCAGTCTGGATTGCTGGCTTCAGCGCGAGCAAGATGTTGTGCGTTGATTTGATGGTGCGAAAAAAAAATTGCATGCGCGCAAATAACCAGATGCGAGTGTACGCATTCAATTCGTAAGTATACAGTGAAAACAAATGCTCATCAAGAGCACATCAGTCACCGGCAAGTAGTGACGGAAACGGCTACCCTTAACGAGAGCCTGGGTTGCGGTTGTTTTTGCCTTGGCGGCTGGCGCCACGGCGCGTTTCCTCAAGTCGACGGTCGACTGGTGGCAGGTTCTCTGCTCGCTTCGCTGAGGCGGTTCGGACGTTGTTCGCCTCACCACCTTTGGTGTATTGAGCTCGAGAGGTTCCGGCTGTGTTCGCGATGGTAGGTGTGAGCGAGGCAGTGGCATGTCCAGCATAGTTGGGAATCAACCCTTGAGCTGTGGTAGGAGACACCTTGCCTGGAGCGACAATGGCGCTTGTCTTGCCCTTCTTCAGCATGGAGCTCAAAATCGTGTTGCCACTGTTGCGGCCCTTGGTCCTAGGAGACGTTAATATTATCACAAAATACAATGATGTTGATTGCATCATGGCATACCCATTGCGTTCCATTGATCGACGGCCTTGGAAGATCAGGCTCTTGCCGTCACTGTCAGAGCTGGCATCATCAGGCGACGACTTGCTCTTGGAGCTCTCCTTGGAACTCTCCTTGGAGCTGTCCTTGGAGCTGTCCTTGCTACTCTCCACCGATGGCGATGAGAAGTTGTGGTTTGGCTCATCGAATTGACGAAACGCACGGTACACTTCGCTAACTTGGGTGAGACAGGATACCGAGCGAGGAATTTCTGAGCCAAAGCGCATCATCGAGTCTTCTGGCGGTGGGTCCGACTGGGTAATGTTACCAAGTTGGTTGCGAATTGTCGCCAGGCCCGATGGGGCCATGCCTTGAAACAGATCGCTCTGCTCGGGCTGTTCCAGTTCATTGTCCATATAAACACTCTCCAAATCGGTTCCACATGGAGGAGAAATCGTGTAGAGGGTAGGAGCTACAGAGCTTCCTTTGGCCGGAGATGGAGGATAGAAGTCCTTGCCGTCGAACTTAGGAAGTCCCTTCTGAAGACTGCGAGGAGTTTTGCCCCAGAACAAGTAACGAGCGCGAAGTTCATCATCGGTCAGTTTGCGACCATAGATGTAATCATTCTCCGTTGCGTCCTCGATCCTCATCCCCTTTGGCAGCTCTCCAACAAGATAGGGCCTGCCTAAGTCAATGAAAGAGCGAGAATTCTTGAAGAAAGAACTCCAACCAGAACCACCCTTGGGAATAAGGTGTTCGTTTGAAAGGGGATGATTTCCATCAGGGCTAGGGGTAGTTAACAGTGGAGCATAGATAGCAGTCGGCAAGGTAGAAGTGCTTGCTTCACGAGGTTGAAACGGCGGGGCCAAGGCAGCGTTGATAGGCAGACTCGAGGCCTTCTTGGCAAGTAGTTTATCACAAACAGCCGGCTCAGCTGCAGGCTTGGTGGGCTGGAACACCGAAATCGATTTCGATGAGTTCAGACCTCGAACAGCCTGAGTAGGACCTCTCTCGCGATTGACAATGCTCTGCATGATCGACGCCTGAATAGATTCACGTTGCGTAGGCTGAGGTATGTCGGGTTGAGCATCGCTTGTCGCTGTGGCCTTCGTCATGCTGCCATCCTTCGACGAGTTGGACTGGAAACTGTCGTTCTGTGCCTCGATCTTGGGATAGTGCTCTGCCTCAAACGAAAGTTGGCCCTCGAGGTTCTTTTCGAATTGCTCGATTTGATGGCGAACCATCTGTGCCTGTTTCTCCACGGACTTCTCGTCGATCTGATGCTTATTGTATTGCATCTGATCTTCATAGTATCGTAGAGAAGCCCGGAGACTCTCGATTTGCTTCTTGGTGATCTCGCTGGGGCGAATCGACGAGATCGGAGGAGTTTGCAAAGGCGCCACAGCGGGCGCAGCTGCAGGCACTACCGGTTGAGCTTGGACAGGTTGATCATGCTTTGCAACAGAAAAGTTGGCCATGTGGTTGGGAGTGGCATGAGAGCCAGGGTCAACTCCGTTCTGCTCAGGGGACGTCATCATTTGGCCAGGCATGGGCGCAGGCTGGAAGCCCTGAGGCAGCATCATGTTGCCTGGGTAGAACTGTTGACCGTTGGGCATCATCCACTGACCATTGTAGTAGAATGGACGAGACTGATCAAACTGCTCTGGAGGCGAGATGCGGACAGGTTTGGCCTGATCAGAGGCACTGGCCTCGCTCTGTCTATCGCTTCGAGAAGAGCCGTTGGACTGGTTCATCATGGGCTTGGGAGCCTGAAAATGATTGAAGGTTGGAGGGGGCATGGCGTAGCCACCAGGCATATTGAAGGCCATGGGAACTGTCATGACAGGATACGTTGCTGGTGCATGGCCCATTCCTTGATGCATGTTTGAAGGAAAGCCATTCATCATAGGGCCGTATGGGAGGTCGTATTGAGGCTGCACCATTGGGTATGGGGCAACACCGGGCTGGGCAGTTGTTGGGGGTTGACTGCCAGCCGATGGGTCTCCAAGCGTGCGCTCGCGAGCCCATTTCGTGGTTGGCGACTGCGATCCACGGGTGTTAGGCACAATTCGGCCACCTGCGGTGACACGGACGTGAGTCGGAGAAATGACAGCCTTGTAAAACTTCCGGAAGCCCTCGGACTTTTGGGCGGCGAGACCTGAAGGAGCAGTGATAGGCTGTGTCTCTGTGTGCTCGGAGTCGGAACGACCAACATATTTCCACTCCGAGCCGGTGCCATCAAGCTGGGGGGCAGAGGCACGGTCATCATATCCAGAGTCGCTGGAATGTTTCTTGATCTCTTCTTTCTTGGACTCTTCTTTCTTGGGTTCTGCTTTCTTGAGCTCTTCTTTGATGAGAGGAAGCGGTCGGCCTGCGGGTATGCAGACAACGTCATCTGCCATAGCGTTTTAGTTTAGCTGGTCATGATAGAGCTTGGAAAACGACAATACGTACATAGGTCAGAGTCCGACTGGAGCTTGGCCCATAGGGTGTCTGCAACATCTTGGTCGAGAGGCGCATGTCTCATGCGCAAGAGCTCACGAGCAGAGTAAGTTTTCGACTCCATCCCGAATCTGATAAAGGCAAAGAAGAAAAACGTGCGGTGTCTCTCTTTCGAGTACCAGGCGAACAAGGTAGGATATTTGCCTTTTCGACCGGGACGGCGTAAGTTGCTTCGAATGAACTTGAGAAGAGGCTTCACCTGTGTCCAATGACTACTGTCGTCAGTTATGTTCTGTGCCTCTAGCTGAGATTTCAGGAAGTCGGGTAGTCGGTTCATGCTCAGGATCGGTGGGAGGGGTTGCGGAGGCTCTCCAGCTTCAAAAGTCACAAGAGCACAACTATCGCTGTGCTTGAGGACATAGCGGATCAAACACATGATCGTTGGTGTCAATACAGTGTCATCCGACTGAGAAGCCGAAAGCCAACATATGAGCGGCTTGGGTTTGGCCCGCGGAGTCCTCATGATGCCAGGTTAAGGCGTCAGGGAACTCCAAACAAGGATGCCCAAAACCAAGCAGATCCAACAGAAGTCTTGAGCTGCCGTGATTCAAACGGGGAAGAATGGTGGTACAAGGACGCGTTGTTCGATGGGGCAGGTTGGTCTTGGAGGTGCGATGTTAGGGGAAAAGGAAGATGCGGTCTCAATGCCCAGCAGAGAAAGAAATGACGGGCTTGGGTTGCGCGGAAAATAGCCGGAAAATGGGCTGTGTTTTTCCATTGGGCTGGCACCACTTGGTGCCAGCCCAGCGCCAGATGATGGTGAAGAAGGGGTGAAGAAGGGGTGAAGCAAAAGTGAGAAGAAGGTGAGAACTTACCCAAAAGGTGCTGGTGGCAGCAGTCAGCAACTGTTAGGCATACAAAATCGCCCGTTTCTGTTTCTGGACGTCCTACTGGACGAATAGTGACAGTGGCAGCGGGTCCCAGTGAAGGAGGGAAAACGAGTAGGGACGCAGTGCGGGCGGGTTGCGGATGGCCACAGCCAAGACAAAGAAGCAGTGCGGTTGCAGGCAGAAGAGGGGATGAAAACGAAGAAGAAGAAAGGGTTGAATCTCCCAACTTTGGGGAGACAGGTGAATGGGTATTACTACTCAACGTGGGTAGGTGCTTAAGGAGTGTCTCCGAGGAAGGAGCGCTCTTGACGCTCTCGTGAGCTGCTGCCCAAAAAGGCGGACAGTGGTTGCGGAAGCTCCCCAGGTGCACTGAAGGTAGCTGAGCAACCACCCGCGGTGGTGAAAAGAACGATACTAGCAGCGAAGTTAGTGAGTAGTTACGAGAGATATAGTAAGGGAACAGAAAGAGTGTTCCTGTGATGTACCTACCTCAAGGAAGGAGTGAGGTGGTCGTGTGCTCAAAGCTGGAGGTGACCACGGCTGCGAACGCCTCGGTGGGATTTCTTGTCTCTGTGCTTGGGGCAGTAAAGAAGATGAGGATGATAAAAGAAGGATAAGAAGAAGAGCCTGAGTAGACTCGAGTTCAAAGCCCCCTTGTGGGAAGCGGAGAGGTTGTGGGTGACGATGGGTGACCTCGCGTTGTGGTGTTGTTGCGTGGTGTTGCGTGGTGAAGAACCGGAATAGCTTCGAAGACGCCCGAGTTTTCTCTCAAAACAACACGCGAAGACGCGTTTGCTCACATGATCTGCACGCAACTACATGATTCACGCGGCTGGGGTCTTTTATTATGGCCGTAACGGACCGCCGCATCGTCGACGGATCTTGCGCCGCAATACGACTAAGCAAGCGGAGCTGGTCGACGGGGGTGTCCGGGATTCATGGAGGCCAATATCCCGGGAGACCAGGCGAGGGATCCGTGACACTATGATATACGGCCAATTCCTGGTGTCTCTATCTTCCAGACATTGATACTTCATAATGTTCGTGTAAGTGACAGCCCGAAATGCTCCCACCCGCTGGGTGGTGTCTTTTCCTGGAATCGGACATCCACCAGATGGATCACTATCACCACCTTATCTCGGGCTTCACTATGAAATCAATCCATCCATAACCACCATCTGTAACTATCACGACTCATTGCTGTTTAGTTTCATCATGGACAGGGTCATAATCGATCCCATAGGAAAGGACAGAGGCCTCATGATAAACGGAGATTCCATTGAAGCCTATTCAACACCAGAGACAGTGATCATGCAACGGTTATAAGAGACACCACAAAACACCAAATATGGTCAATTTGGGACAATGTAATTGAACCCATCCATTTTCCGACACCCACCACTTGGCAGTTGTGAGTGGGCGGGAAATTGCGTTGCGTTGGCTTTTGGTTTGGCCCCAAACCAGTGTTTACCCATGGAAAAGTACAATCCAGTCTTCGCATTTTCTGAGGGCCGTGGTGTAGCGAAGCCATAATGATCCTACTCGACACCCATAATCACAACATATGGATTTCGGCGCTATTGATTCAATAGATCGTCGTGTCGTTGGGACTTCGGCTTCAGTTGATGGCAGATCGGTGGGACGGGCTGCCTCTACTTCACTCAGCATTAATCAAGTTACGGTGCGAAGTGTTGAGGTAGTAGGTACAGAAGATGTTGCTCTCCCTCTGCCCCCAAGCACGCAGTCAATCGACTCAACGTGTTAGAAGACTCGGGGCAATGAACAGTACTCCAGAACTCCCCCAGATGAAAACACCGGCTTTCCGTTTTGATCATATCCGAGACTTGTCATTCAAGAAGCGGTCAGGAGAGGCGAACTCTCAGGGGTTTCGGCCGAAGGATCAGGTTGACTGCTTCTCGACTTGATGCGAATGCCTAGACAAACCTTGATGCTACGAGCTGAAGAAGACTGGCTTGAATAATTTCCAGCATTGCCGCCGATGGCGACAAGACATGGCTAACTTCAACAGCACATGTCTTCTTCTCTCATCTCTCCCCCTCTCCGTCCAGGCAAAAGGGCCACGGCTTCTGACCGAGCCTTGGATGCATGATGACTTTGATCGAAGGAGTGCGGAATGAGAGTCTGGACTCGCGTACCCCTCGTATGGATGCAAGTCATCTTCCCCGAGCCCCTGTCAACCCGGTCGATGTTCTACGCACCGGCGTGGAGAGTTGTAAGTGCCCCGGATCGGACCGGGACTCTCAGTCTCTCGGTCTAAGTTGACCAAACGGCTTCGTACCAAGACGCCATGTCTCATGCTTCCGGTCGCAAGCTAATTGGCAGGATTCATACAGCTTAGCTTCTGCGCCGAGGCAGTGCTAGAACTCTGCATCGAAAACAAAGTGCCCAGTGTCAGGGGCGTTAGGGCGGCAAAGTGGACAAGAGCAAACAATGCCTGTCGGTCCCCGACGTCAACGGGAGCGGGGGTCATTAGCCCTCGACATCCCAAGCATGCAGGCCCCAGGAGAGCAGTCGAAAGAAACGCCTGTAACTCGTGCGTCGACGGTTGTGCTTGGCGTTGGTGTGTGGGGGGGACAGAAGGGG
>JABSTB010000468.1:0-21946 GCA_013756995.1 Neonectria neomacrospora
TCCCATCCCATCCCATCCCATTCCTCCCAGCTCCCAACCACGTCTCATCTTGATCATCGTCTGCTTTCCAGCGACGAACGCGTTGCATTGCATGCCATGGACATTGACCGCATCCCTTAAATTACACCCTGAACATACTCCCTCCCCTAGCCGCCGCTCCATTCCCAACCCCGGTGCCAAGATCCCGTCAAGCCTCAGCCGAGCAGAAAAGAAAGAAATCTGCCCCCGCCGCCGTCAGCCAAACATCTTTCTCTCCGTGTTTCAATCTACTTGCGTCATGGCCCCAAACACGCGCGCGACGGCTGGCAGTGGATCCCCCCCTGCCTGTTCCAAGCGCCGCATGAACGTCGAGGACTTGATGGATCGTAGGCGGACGGCGCTTCGGGGCTGGGATCCATTCCTTGATCTTGGGCTTTTTCGTACGTGCGTAGACGAACCCTTGAGCTGCTGAGATCCAAGAATGAATGCCCACCACCGGCGGCTACAGGCTGGTAAATCCTTGGTAAGGGAATCCACACACAGACATGCGCGGATGCTCACTTCAGCTTTGCCGTGTAAGCCCATTCGCTCCATTCAGCCATTTGCCCCATTGTTCCTTTCTTTTCCCAAGGCTATCGATGACGGCGGTCAAAGCATCAAACATAACATCGCCTCTCAGGTTCGCCCCCCGTCTTGCTTTTTGTCTCAGCTGGCCCGGCACGCGCCAAACCGAATGACTGGCCAAACCAAGGCCTAACCAGATTAACCGCCCATCCCAATCTTGCTGTGAGTGTCTACCATCCACCCGCTCGCCCAGCATAACCACACTCTAAACAAGCACTCAAGACCCGGGCCCATCCCTAAGAAACTGCCCTTCCTCGTTTCGAAACATGCCGGGCCACGTCGCGCGTGGCCCTTTGGCTCGCAGCGACCATCCGAGCCGGCATCCCATGCTCCTTTCCAGCGTGCACGCCCACCAGAGAGGAGGCTGAGTCGGTGTCATCCCAAGTTTATTCAGGATTCAACGCGGGCTCGAGACCATGTGGCCCGTCGTTGCACGGCATGTAATCCATGTTCTCGTGCTTGTGTCTCTTCTGTGTGAAATCGTAAACAACTGACTTGACCTTGATTCTTAACCACGTCATCGGGTGTTACCAGCGTGACCACGCAGACATACTTCTATGACATACTGTCGCATCAAGAGCATTCTACATCTGCAGTAGGGTAAGTAGACGCTCAAAAGCACCATCATCCTCCAGACGCACCTGACCTCAACCACCTATGCCTCGTCCATATAGACAGCCTCCTTATACACTGCATACTGCATCCTACATCTTTACCTAATAAGCCGGTGAAGGCTCAACGCTAGTGCACCCAGGGACTCTTTGCACATCAGCCAGCAACTTCCACATCCAAGTCACTGTCTCACTCCCTGTCTTACTCCCGCCAAACACCCCATCACCACTTTCATCCGCATCCTTCCAACATGTGACGCCTCTTGTCTACTAATGTAAATCCTTCTCTGGTTCTCTTTCAACCCCCGGTCCATACCGTTCATCCCTCAATCTCGGACTCTGCTCGGCCCTATATCCCCCACAGCATCACATCCAACTCCTTCCCCCACCTCCGTTACATCGCGCCACCCGCACGCCCCCAGGAACCCGTCGCCCCGGATGCTGCAGCCTGCTCGATTCGTAAGTCCGGGGGATCTACCTCTCGGTATCACAAGCCAACTTTCTTTCAGCTTCAATCTCGGCCTGGATGCATTGGTCCCTACAAGACGGAACATCATGATCCGTCATGTAACGTGCCATCCTCAACGAGGAGATTTGCCAAGTGCTCTAGAGAACAAGGAACAGCGCACAAAGTAGCGAGAGGATTGGAATCGTGAACAGTGAATATCAACGTTACTCAACAAGTATGTCTATCTGCAGATCTGGGTCCCTGACCACATGCCATCGTGCCAATATCAAAACGACTTGGCCTAAAAGAAAACATCAACCGCAGGCTACCTCAAACAAATTACATCCAGTGCTCCGTGAGGACACATCTGTCTTTCCAATACATCGTAGTTGTGTCCCTTCTGGATGCCGTTAAACAACCTTTCGGTAAAGACTCTACCCAAACCCCAAGTCGTGATAAAAAAATTCGTCATGGCCAGGTGTTGCCTCGACCCTGCGGGTAACACCTGGCCTAATTATGTGCGCCGTGTATATGTCCTCGGATCGTTCATCTCTCGTGGCCGCCCTGACGCCTCGTGTCGCCAAAAGTCTCATTCCTCAAACTCCAGCTCAATCGAATAGCAGCTTCAGATGAAACCACCATTGTCTTCGACGGGTCGTGCACTCTCCAACATGCCAATGCCGTCGACATCGGCGCCAAAGTCCATGATCAGGATCTTTGGGTCCTGTCCTGTGCTGACGATTCGTCGGTAGTCGCTCTTGGCGCTCAGGACCCAGCTCGCGTGCCACCTCGGGAAATCCAGAAGCTGGTGGCCCGTCTCCATGTCCCAGACCTTGATATCCGTGTCGTAACTTCCGCTAATGAGTCGCCCGCTAACACTGTCGATGTGCAGACTGCGGACCAAGTTTTCGTGGGCACGCATCTCCCGCAAACATTCGCCAGTGTTGGCGTCCCAGATTCGGATCACCTTGTCATTTCCGGCAGAGGCAATGTATCGTCCGTCCTCCGAGAATTGCGAGCAAGCGAGACCTTTGGTGTGACCGGCGAATTCGCGAATGTTTTTGCCCGTGTCAATATTCCACAACTTGACGCGGAAATCTCCGGAGCAAGACACAATCGTGTTTGCGCGCATCTGCACAGCATTGACAGGTCCGCCGTGGCCACGCAGCTGTCGCAGCAGGGCTCCCGTCTCACGGTCCCACACGCAGATGGTGGTGTCTTTGCTACAGGTGACAATGTGTTTTTCATCAAAGGCCAAGTCCAGGACAGGCGAGGTGTGATGGCGAAGTCGGCGAATCGGCCGGTACCCAGCGCGAACATCGTAAACAATGCAGCTCGAGTCTGATGATCCCGTCACAAGAATCTCGTCGTCGTATTGGAGACACAGAATGGACGCCTTGTGGTGAGTCGGGAACGAGACGAGGGTAGGCATCGATGTCGCGGTGCGCTCATTATCCGAGCCTGCAGCATAGTGTACGGGGTTTCCTTCTTCATCAACGAGCATCCCAGCTTCGTTGATGACCTCGGGAGGACCAATAACCAGACGACATTGGAGCGTGCTCATATCCCAGACACGAATCGTCTTGTCTCGCGACCCAGTGATGATTTTGTACCTATTACAGTCAGTTATTTGCGCTTGGTTTGGTTGATAGGGGGAACATACTCGTCAAACTGCAGGCAGTAGATACTATCTGAGTGCCCGTTAAGATAGACGGGTCGGGCCTTGCCGGCTTTCCATCGGTGGGTGAGTTCCTGCTTGACGCGGTAGATTTCTTTCCAGTCGTTGGAGGGGGAGACTGGGGGGATTCCGAGTCCTGTGTTGGGGGCGACAGGTCCACTGGTGGCATACGTGGTGGTCATTTCTCGGAGACACGACTCCCGCCAGATGTGCTGGTTGGCGATGACCTTGTGCCAGTTTCGGGAGACCTCGCTGGCTTTGGCAAGGGCAGTCCCGTCGAGGCAGGCCAGGACGTGGATGGCCAACTCAGTTGGCAGCTTTGAGATGAAGTCGATCTTGCTGATGACGGAACCCGAGTCGAGCATCAAGTCGGAATCAGCGTCGTCCGCCTCAGCGCCAGGAATCGTGACAGTGATTCCAATACCGCTCTCGCGGTCGTTTCCCTCCTCGCTACCTCTAGGGTGTAGCCACAGGTTCTGGAGACCCTGTCTAGCGAGGTATTCGTTCTGCATGGCTGCCGAGGCCTTGGCGGCGGCACCCGAGTTGGAGGGGATGATGGGCGGCTCGCCCCTAAAGCCCGGGATGGGCAGATGAAAAGAATTCGCGTGCGGGTGGTGGAAAGCAGTCGGCTCTTGCATCAGGTCAAGATCGTAGGTGGATCGCGAGTGCCGGAAACTGGCAGCCTGACGCAGTCGGTTCCAGGTCGAGTGAGTGTGGGCGGTGGTAGGCCGCGCAGTATGGGTGCCATGGTGGGTGTTGTGGTGGGCGTTGTGGTGGGCATCCTGCTGGTGGAAGTTGTCCTCTGCGGCGACCGAAGGTCTGCGGTGGACCATGCCTTTGAGGGAGACGGATGCGCGGCGGAAGATGCCCTTGATGCTCCCGGGGGCGTGGAGGTGGTGATGGTGGTGCTGGCTGTGAGGAGCGAGGTGGTGGCTCTGGCTGTGGCCGTGTCGGTGGTCGTGAGTCGTCTCGTGGGTCTCGTCTTCAGTGTCGTCGATGGCAAGCTCGTTGAGATGTCGCGGGAGATGGTGCAGCTGGTCGTGGCCGAAAGCGAACGACTTTGGGCGGCGCCATGGCAGCGACAGACTGAGGCTGCGATGTCGCGGGCGGACGGCAGGACCTGTGGCAGCGGCGTCGTGATGGTGGAAGCTGGAGGTATTGGGAGTCGCAGTGAAAGCAGCCGCAGCGCCGGTCCTGGTAGTTTCGGCGTTGGCAATGGCGTTGTTGGCAGACTCGGCCATGGCAGAGGACTCGGCGACAGCGGGAGCGGCAGGGTCCATCATGGCTTCCTGAGCAGGAGCCCAGTCGCTGACGGGGAAGATGCGTCGGGTCATGGTGATAGCGTGACGCCTGGGGAGCGGCGCAAGCGAAAGGTGGTGATTGTGGTAGATTTCGATGTCGGTTTCGAGTTCGGGGTTGTCTCGGTGGGAGTCGTTACAAGTCGTAAGTTGTCGTTCTCGGCGCCGGTGTCGTCGTCGAGTCGAGTCGACCAAAGAAGCGGAGATGCGCGGGCAGTGCAGATGGACCACGAGACGAGCGAGGAATAAATGAATGGGGTGGTGAGGTGAGCCCAAGGAGTCGTCAGTTTGCGCGATGCCAGAGAGAGAGAGAGAGAGACAGAGGGAGAGAACAAAGATCAAATAACAAAGATCAAGAAAAACAACCCGTTGGACTTCAAGCCAATCTCTCTGGTCTGTGGGTGGATGAACTGCCGCTAGGCTCGGCGTCGGCGTCTGGGGGCGGGCGTGCCTCTTTTTAATTTGGATGGACCCGACGAGAGAGGGAGAAAGCAGGAGGAAGTGCCCAAGTGCCGTTGTTGTCCGTCCGTGTCCGTGTCCGTGTCAGCTCAGCGTCAGTGCGTAAGTAGTCCCGTGGTAGAGGATGGACGTCTCCGCTTTGCTCTGTGTTGGTGTGTTGTGATGGGGAATGCAGTAGACACAGCGCTGGAAAGGTAGTGCAACAAGCCAGTATTTCCCGTATCTTCTGTCCCCGACGGAAGAGTTTTTTCTCTGCTTCTTTCTTTCCTCAGCTGAGGCTGTCGTCAGGGTCTGTCTGTTGCTGCAGCTCCTCGCAGGGAATGGAAAACAAAATAAACAACTTTTTTCTTCTTCTCAACGAGGGTGGTGGCAAGGGGATGCGCGGTGGCAGGCACCCTTCAGGCGGGCAGTGTGGCAGTCGGAAAAAGAAACAACGTCGATTATTAGCAATCCCAGCGAAACAACGGGCTTGAGGGATCTGTCAACGCCCAGTGATAGGTCCACGGCACACAAGGGCTGCCGGATCGGGAACCAGGAGCCGAAGCGAGGAGGGGTGGAAGGGGGCAGGGGGGAGTAAGCCAGAGAGAGAGGCCTGGAAGATGACGAAAGAAGAAGAAAACAGGGAGATATAGGTAGGGATGAGAGAGAAAGCAGAACCAACAAGTTGGGAATGGTCGAGGGACGGACGGGTACAAGAAGGGGCGGGCCAAAGGGGTTCGAAGGGGTTTCGGAGAAAGGGTTGGGGAGAGAAAGAAAAACAAAAAGAGGCGTGACAAGTCATGTCCCTCCATGTATCTCTGGCCTAGACAAGGAACCGAGGCGATTCAGAGTTTGCTAGCGACTCCCCTAGGCCCAACCCCAGACGACGGAAGACGATCGAGAAGACATCGGTTCCGCGCTACGAAGGAGTCTCCGACCACCACTAACACTACTTCGCGAGCTCCATGCAGCCCGAGGAGTCAGTCAGTCAGGGCAAGCCCGGGCAGGGAATGGAATGCGGGAGGTCCGGTGGAGCTACCGCGGTTCTGGAATCTGGATGGATGGATGGAGGACTGCGTCGACTGTCGACATGCGCCTCCTCAACGCCTCCTTGGACGCCGCCTTGACGCGCCTCCTTGGCAGTCGACGCCGTCCTTCACCGCCGACAACAGTTATGCCCCCGATGTAGCATTCCCAGGAAGGACAAATATTACATCAAGTCGGCAATACCTCGATCATGTACATCTGAACTGGCCCCTCCGGCTCCTCCTCAACTCTCGGCTAGTTGCCGACCGTGGTACGCCGTGATGGCGTCAGTTCGGCGGCCACTCTCCTTTGGTGGCGCGGAGGTCAAGACCCCGGCGTTGGGGCACGTCGTGGGTGGCGACAAAGAATGCGTAGTAATTGATGACATGGTGCCCGTCCATGAAGACACCTGAGTTTGGTTACTTCATTTCCCGACAATTTCGTCGACTGGGGGCACGCTTGGACACCGCATGTCTGCTGCTGCATCTTGACGTAAAGATCCGGTTGGTTGGCCGTAGTTTGTTTTCAATTCAAGCACTGCCATGCACCACACCAGATCTGGTCTATTTTGCTTGTCATCTGCAAGTCTGCAGGTTTGCAAATCTGCAAGAAAAGCCGTGTCTCGCCAACGGACGACAGGTGAGTCCCCGAACCATTTGCTTTTTACGGAATACCCAACGGGGATCATCAACAAGGACACAGCAAACCCAAGCACCCACAAGAAAGGCGTTCCGTATTCGTAAACTGCACCGAACAAGCCCTAGAAAATGTCATAAACTTTTACTTCTCTCTATATTGACATCGATGCAAGATGAGACGCATTTCTCTTGCACGTACGAACAGTCGTTGTCTTGTCCTTCAGTCCCGACCCGCAACGCTAAAGCGCACTGGACCCCCAACCCAACCCCAACCTTGCAAGGGATTTAATTGCCCGTCCCCGGATTCTTTTCCCTAGGCGGTAGACCCTTTGATGATCTCATTGGCAGGGATGCCGTTCATTGGTTTTTGAGATTTTTTCCCCTTGCGTTTTCCGCGGACACAGACACAGGCCCTGCAAGACACGCAAATTCTGCAGCACTCCACCCCAGGGTAGTACGGAACCTCATTTCGCGTTTTCTCATCTTTCATCAATACAGTCACTCTTTGCATTCAAGGACCTGGAAAGTCAACGCATCTTATGGCATGGGCTTGAAGATATTTGAAAGGCTTTAGTTTTTAAGGTTTAATTCCTAGGCTTAAACCTTGAGGTCTTAGTTCTGAAAGCGATGGTTTTTGCCCTGCGGCCCATATCTCATGCAAGTCTCATCTTAGAGCACCCAGAATGCTTGAAGGCAGCTTCGTAGATCTGTGGATCTTGGTATTTCTTGACCAGGTTGCGCCCCTATTGGTGATGAAGGGGCTGGATGTGTTCCATCATAACGCCGTTGATGGAGTAGGCTCGTGTCACGGCGAAAGACGACTGACCAAGGCGCCGGTTGTCTGTGTTTTGAAGGTGTGATACCGCCTTTAATTACGTCCCTCAATTACAAGTCTTGAAATTCTGCAATATATCGTAAACAAGGATGGTAGGATGATCCATAAGCAAATAGGGGTGATCTTCCTCAAGAATTGATGAAACCGTTAAAGTAGAAACCCTAGGTCATGATTCCCCATATTGTCAGGTATCTCCTCGCCATTTTGGTAGAAGACTATAAATTTCGAAGTCTAAGCCAAGCGCGAACGTGAAGGACGAATTGAAGATGGAAGGGAATATAAGAAGAAGGAAAGGTGGCGATATGATTAGAACTCAACGAGTAGGTACGTTCAATAAAGAGGACGCCAGTTGTTTACTTCAATCCCCTTTTGAATGCTCACGCCAACCATAATCACAACCACAACACAGCCACCATAGACATCATGCCTCTGCTCGTGGCGTTCACGCCGCTGCCAACCATCCAAACATTGCGACTTTATCAGATACGACAGCCAGTGACTGGGGCGATTGCACTGTGACGAGATTTGGGACCGGATGTATTCGTGAAGGGTTCGGTCTTGCAATATACGCCAGGGCTCAGGGCTCAACAACGTTAGTTGGAACGCCATCGTATTATGTGCACTGGTAACCCAGGCTTCCGAGGTCTACATGCGAGTGATGCCTTGTGCTCGCTACCATTATTAACTTCGAACTAACGGGTAGGCGCCCTGTCCCTGAGCCACACGTAAGGCATCCTGGGGGGCATTTATCAGGGCCTCGGGTTCCCCCCCGTCTCAATTTATTAGCTTCTACACAGTTATGACACATGTTGCTTGGAACCTTTCCTTTAGCGACCATGCTAGTATTCACGGTGACGTTGTGTCGGGCTCCAATGGCGACTGAGGGAGGAAGCTGCAGGACTTCACAAACATAACCGGGAACTTGGGACCTGGAACGAAAACCCCAAGCTTATCATCAGAGTTAAGTATTCCAAAGACCATGCTCACGCTGTTTCTGAATAGGAAATGCGCAAATTGGACTAGAAAATGGGATGAGGTCTAAATCTTAAATTGTTCCCAGTACTAAGAACGCAAACTTCGAACATTAGAGTATGATGGGGTGATAATAATAGAACTGAGCCCAAACACTATCTACAGTGGGCATCATCTCCTAATGTTAAACCCTGCCGACTTACACCAGATCTTTCTCTCAAGGCCCTCGGTAGAAATGAGATTTGTTTTACGTCCTAAAAGAATCCGGGTTAGGACAGTGAGCCACAATCCTGAAACCTAGTAGAACGTGCTTTTAATAATAAGCCCTTACCGACCTCCTCGTACTCGTTTCACTCTAGTTCGCCAATCGTTCATAGCACTCACGCCAGCGTGGCGGAATGGTCACTGCTCCCCCGGGGCATTCAGCATCTAGTTTTTGAGATACTAGTCCAGGACCTAGCAACAAATGAGAGCAAAACTTAGACCTAGAAGACTGACTTATCTCAGTATGCACTTATTTATAGAGACTAGCAGGAGTTCTTCGAGAAGAAGACGTATCACCCACCACCTTACTCTCGACCTGTCGTCGCTCTACGACTTTGGCGAGCTCGTCGACCGCCAGATAGCACTTGTCGAACACATCTGGCTTAGAACTGAACTGGCGACATACAAATGTGCAACCTGTGTTAGCTTTGAAGCGTCCAAAGATCAGGCTAACAGCGCTACCACCCGCGAGGCCATCATCTGGCTTTTCTATATCCTGAGCACCTGGGATCGGGGTGAAGTCAAAGCCTCGCAAGATCTGGTGTTGTATATCAGGGCGCATCCTCCTAGCGACGTGCAGCACATTTTCAACAATGACCTGTACTTCGACACTGGTACCTTCACAACTAGAAAACTCAAGGATCTTCGGCCTTTTTTAGTCACGCACGCCATGGATAGGCCAAAGGCCAACGCTCCCGATCACCTGATATGCCCGTTATATCAAGGATATTTGGGTCTCCCCTGAGTCCTGATTTTGGGTCGGAACCTTCGGCGATTCGGGTGGTCAAAGGCCTTCTCATACACCGGCAAACACGACACGGCTTTGACACCATGGCGCTGCAGAAGGGTTTCATATGCCTCCCAAACCTCCGCTTTTTGAGCTATGAGCCATGGCGCGAGCTCTTTTGTTTCCACCCTGGGAAGTACATAAACGATCGAGGTGAGTCAATATCTAATTTGGTCACAAATGCCAGAAACTAAGCTGCCTTTTTTGTGTTCCAGACCATTGCAAAGTGATACCAAAGTCACTCCCAAAGACGCTAAAGGACGTGACGATATTCGAAGATTTTAATGAAGACCACAACATTGTTCATTGCACCCATATGATTCCCAGTGAATGGCCCTATACCCTGGAACCTGTGAAGACTCCAAGTGAAGCAGTTACCGCAGCCTTGGCCCGGAGGAGCCTCAACCAGCTTGCTGCATCTTACATTGTTGATGCGGTCGACTTCTTCAAGGCAGCCAAACCCGAGTGGCCATGGAACAGTCTAACTGCGATATCTCTTACGTCTCGAATTCTAGTGTCCACAGTCAAGTCAATGCTTCGATGGTCCATTGGTTACTTCCGTACGCTGGCACGATTGCCTTACAAATTCCCAAGCTGAAGAAGATGAACGTTTGGAACGGGACTAAGGGCAACGCCTGCACCTTTCGCTACGAGGTCACGGATGATTGTACTGCAATTGGATGGCACGGCACCTGAGATATTGACCTAGATCCCCCGGGGTTATCGATGTGTGGGAGACGGTCGCTCGACGTTATACCGGGAAGTACCCCAGTTCACAGGAGTAGAATGTTGGATCAGAACATCATCGTCTCACATGCGACAGCTATCCAGGAGCTTGGCTTCAGCAAGGATGTAATTCATCCGGTGTCTCTGAAGCAGATTACGAAGGAGACTGAACGGTATTTTGGAGATAATCGGGGTGGCAATGTAGTAAAGACTCATCGGACAACTTTCATAATTGTAGCCCAAAAATTTCGAACTAAGGCGCTGCCGTCATACGAAAGTTGAGGAAGCCCACTCAAGCCGTATCTGGTGATGCCGGATGGGCCCCGCAGCATTTTCGGGGTTCGGCTTGTGGCGGCGGGGCTCGGGTTCTCCGTCGGGTTAGGACAAGCTAATTCGGACACGGAGAGTCCTTTTTAGGAGGGATTTCGAAGATTCTGTAGATCGCTCCGACCTGCTGTCCGGAATTCATTGTATCTCTGAGCATATCCTGTGAAGGCTGATCCTGCGACTGTTGCGATGAGCATGAATAAAATACATGATCTAAGGGATAAAGCAAAAGGTGTGATGGAGAATCACTATACACTGAATAAACCATGTGACCTAATTTCTAGGGAATAAGGTATAACATATAATCACTAAAGTCTAGTTTTGGGTATTTATGTATTCATGCCATTAGCAAAGCTGTTTGGGTCCCGAGCAACACTCGACGCTGCACTTGCGGGGACGTGAGCGGCCCGGGTTAAAGACGGCACCATCTGGCCCATTGACCTCTTCCGGCTAGAAGCTGACGCTCACAATGGTCCGAATAAGGCCAATATGAGAGACAATCCTACACAGGACAAAATTCCAACAGCCGGTTTGGCCAGTGTGAAAGACAACAGTTGAACTTGGCGGGTGAAGTGAGAAGCAACACTCCCTCTGAAGTTGCAGACCAGAATAGTGGATCAAACTTTTCCCGAGACCCAGTGTTCATCTCGCAAGGATTCTCTTCTGCGAAGACCACGACGAGCTTCATCAATTGTTAGCCAAGCGCCAATACGAAAACCCACCCATTGCCTCGTTCCTCCTCTCAATTTGGCACCCTCAGCAATATCCTCAGCTCCTCCTCATCATGGCTCCCCAACAGCAGGTGGCGTTCCGGATCCACGTCATCTACCGGGTATTCTTCCTCCTCATCGAGCCCCTATCCGCGCTTGTCGGGGCCTTCTACAGCCACTTCCGGCAACAGGAGTACCTCTCGCTCCTGAATGCGGCATCGACAGGGGCGGACGTGCCGCTGAGCACGTCGGTGGCGCTGTCGCAGCTGGCCAACATGTACCTGTTCTTCGCGCTCAACGAGGCGCTCGTGCTGCGGTCGACGGCGGACCTGCGGGTGTGGCGGGCGGTGCTGCTGGTGCTGCTGCTGGCGGACCTGGGCCACCTGTACTCGCTTCGGGAGCTCGGGCTCGGCATCTACTACAGTTTCACCGAGTGGAACGTGAGCGACCTGGGCAACGTGCCGTGGGTCTATGTCGGAGCGACGATGCGGGTGTGTTTCCTGGCGGGGATTGGGCTGGGCGAGTCGCGGGCTTTGAAGAAGAAGGAGTGGAAGAAGAGCGAGTGAACTGAAGCTGGTCATGGCATTGGGTCACGATGGGAACAGGAGGAAGATTGTGGCCGGTCAAGGGAGGGGATGGTCGGGATATTTTAGTGTGGCGGGCGTGTGTCGAGTGTGCGCATAGGGATACCCGATATCCGACACGCGATGGTTTGGACAGAGACGGATCACGTTGTAGGTGAGAGGTGAGAGCATCGCGTCCGTAGAGCCGAGAGGTTCGGCAGCAAGGACGAACGGAAGACAGAACGAGACGGGGAGGGGATGAAAGAGAATGGGAAAGACGAGACGAATAGGTCGTCCCATTGCCTTCCTTGCATGTCTAATGGTTATCTGCTCTACGCGGGTTCCGGAGTCTGGGGGTCGAAGTTTGGGGTCACCTTTGGTGGAGGAATCGGCAGCCGTCGGATTAAATATGCCCACGATAATCCGACCGCCACCCAACGAAGATGGTGGGGTAAATTGGAGCGTTGACGAGTTGTCCCTCCTCCAGACGGGCACAAATGGACACACGGTGCCCCTCTCTGGCCCTCTGTGACCCTATCGCGTGCCGTTGCGATGCCCAGCCGATGTCATCGATCCATTCGAGGTGCGGGATGAAGCCAAAGCCGACCCCCAAACCCAATGGCGCGTTGCGTTGGCGTGTCCCGACTGTTCCCCCAAAGCCTGCCCCTCACCCCTCACTTTCGCTCGGTAGGCCTAGTAGCTCCGCTGCAGAGTGGACGGCTCATCGCGACGATGGAGAGCGAGAGATCAGAACCCTGGCCGGCGTGAGTGAGTGGGGGTTGTTGGGATAGCACCTGCTTTGGGCTGCCGGTCTTGGGCTCTCAGGCGACGGCTTTAATAAGAATCACGATCCCCGTGCCGTTTCTTCCCTCTCCCACTCTCTCTCTTGTTCTCTCTCTCCCCAGTACAAGGCACAACAGTCCTCCACACAAGCCCATCCACCATGTCGTCCCCCGATCAGTTCCAGAGCTTCCAGTCCCCCAGCGCCGAGAACTGGCTCGACTTCAAGAAGGCGTCCTGGGAGCCTCGTCCCTTCGGCGACAAGGACATCGACATCAAGATCGATTGCTGCGGTGTCTGCGCCAGCGACCGACACACCATCAGCGGCGATTGGGGTGGCTGCCCTTACCCTCTGGCCGTCGGACACGAGGTCGTCGGCAAGGTCGTCCGCGTGGGCTCCAAGGTCACCACCGCCAAGGTCGGTGACCGTGTCGGTGCTGGTGCTCAGGTCTATTCGTGCCAGGACTGCCGTCAGTGCAAGAACGACAATGAGACCTACTGCAAGGACCAGATTGACGCCTATGGCGCTCCCTACCTCGACACCGGGTACACTACCCAAGGTGGTTACTCGTCTCACACCCGAGTCGACGAGTATTGGTGAGTCTTCAATCCTCCCTCTTGAGTCGTCAGCTCCGTCGTTTCAACAGCTAACCCTTGTCTTCAGGGTCTACCCCATCCCCGAGGCTCTCCCCAGCACCCAGGCCGCTCCCATGCTGTGCGCCGGCATCACCGTCTACAGCCCTCTGAAGCGACTGGGCGCCGGACCCGGCAAGAAGGTCGGCATCGTCGGCATCGGTGGTCTCGGTCACTACGGCGTCCTGTTCGCCAAGGCTCTCGGTGCCGAGGTCTGGGCCATCTCCCGCTCGCGCGCAAAGGAGGAGGACGCCAAGAAGATGGGCGCCGACGGCTTCCTGGCCACTGGCGAGAAGAACTGGACCGAGGGTCACAAGATGACCTTCGACATCATCATCAACACCGCCACCTCGTTCGACGGCTTCGCCCTCAGCGAGTACCTGAGCCTGCTGGACATTCACGGCCACTGGAACTCGGTCGGCCTGCCCGGCGGCGAGGGTCTCACCATCCGCAACCAGGACTTCATCTCCAACGGCTGCTACATCGGCACCTCCCACTTGGGCAGCCGACGTGAGATGCTCGAGATGCTGCAGCTGGCTGCCGACAAGGGCATCAAATCCTGGATCGAGGAGATTCCCATCTCCACCGAGGGTCTGCAGCTGGCCATGAAGAACCTCGAGACCAGCAAGGTGCGATACCGATCGTGCATGGTCGGTTACGAGGAGGCCTTTGGCGCTTAAGCAAAAGAAAAGAGAGGGAAAGAAAGAGAAAGAGAAAGAGAAAAAGAGAGCAAACATGTATTGGGCAAAGGGTCCCTCGTTGTTTATAGGTGGTTGTGGAGAAAGACCCCTCCTCATGAGCGGGCACCTTGATGGGCTTATGGAGGATGACGACAACTCCATGAGATTCAATAGGCAGAGGTTGCAGCATCATCTTACCTATCACGGGCAAGGTAGGTTGGCGACTCAAAGTCAAAGACAATAGATGACGAATGAAATGTGAAAAATATGCCTACATTTGCCAATAACATGCTACGCTGTCCGACAGTGGGGATAACGATGGTGCAATACGGCATTCCACCATCTCGCGTGCTCAAACCACGAGACTGAAACCTGTCTCGGGAACCTCGCCGTTGTCTACCAAGCCCAAGGCACAAAGGCTTCATGACCAACAAGACTGGTGACATGAGAGCCTTGAGATAAGAGAGTCTAGAATCCAATAGTGGGTTCCAATGAGACGGCAACCCTGGAGTGCCATCTACAAGCATAAAAATAAACCATCCGTCTATTCGTTGAGGTGAGCCAAGCAAGCCCGCAGCCAGGCCCAGGCTCTTCAGCCCTCCCCCAATCCTCGAAAATATCCCCCAAAATGCAGCAACGCCGACCCGTCACATGGCACCAAACCACCACCGCTGCCCCGCGCTATTCCCCGTTGCGCCTCGCCGAAAAGGCCAAGCGCATAAGCTGCAGGGGGCCGCCGGGGGTCAATCGTTAATTGCTGTTCTGCAGAGCCTTGTTTTCTCGGATACCGGCCGTGACTCACGCCGCAACGCCCTTCTCTTCACATCGTGGAGTGGTGAGAAGGGTGCCATGATGGGGCATAGGTTGGGTGCCTTACGTGCGTCCCTATTCGCACCTGAATTCACGGAACCATACCGCAGTAGTCTGCAGCCAACCCTCGTGGGTTTGACCGGCGTCAACTTTGGGTGTTTTGTTCTTTTGGCCTAGTTTCTGGCCGAGGCCATCCCATCCCAAGCGAGATGGTGGGCGCGATTAAATTTCCTTGGTGTTTTGCGAGCTGGCCGGGCTGTACTCTGTAGAGTCACCGGCTTCTTCGCGATGGGGCATGAATCTTTAAGATGGCCCGCTGCCCTCATTCTCATTCCAAGGCTTTCTGTTGAACTGCCCACCTACTTACTCTCGACACTTACTACAACACAAACCACCGACTGCAACTCGAATAACTTGATCTATCACTTCTGGATCCTCACTATAACCACTCTCGACTTTGATCAACTCGTCTGTGAATCACTCCACACTTATCTAAGTCATCCAATTACCCCTTTCGGCAACTCTTCGAGACGTACCTCGCTGCCATGTAAGTCAAACCCCTCCACCGAGCCACCACCAGCCGAGACTGACAAACAAAGCAGGGGTCAACCACCAACCTCAGGCGCAGCCATGAGCAGCACCGTGGTCGAGAGCACCGGCTCCTCGGGCCTGAACCTGGCCCTGCGCTTCCGCCGGCCGTGCAGCAAGGCCGAGGTGACCTCGGTTGGCGTGTCGCCGTCGTCGTCGGCCGCCTTCGCCATCTACACGGCGGCGCAGACGGCGCAGTCCTGGATCGACGTCTTCGACCTGGACAACCAGCGCGGCTACTCCAAGACCAGCGGGTCGTACGCCGTCTTCGCGCCCCACGGCAACCGCCTGGCCACGGTGCGGGACTGGACCGTCCAGCTCGCCGGCGCCGTCGAGATCCACCACTCCAGCACCGTGCTGCTGCGCGACGGCGCGACGGGCAAGACGGCCGGCGAGCTGAAGGAGGCCGACGGCGCGCCCGTGGCCTGGAGCCGCGACGGCAAGCTGCTCGCGGTGGGAGAGGGCAAGCACCGCATGGGCGTGTGGGACGTCCGCACGGCGACCCGCGTCGGCCGCGTCGTGAGCCACATCGCCGCCGTCACGCACGCCGCCTTCATGCCGGACCACAGCCTCGTCACCGCGTCCCGCGACGGCACGCTGCGCATCACCGACCCCGCGACGGCCAAGACGCTGCGGCGCCTGGAGATGGAAGCGTCGGCGTCGGCCAACCCGCGCGCGCTGGCCGTGTCGCCCGACGGCCGCCGCATCGTCTCCGTCTGGGGCACGACGGTGCACGTGTGGCTGCCGCACACCAACGACCTGACGTCGTACGGGCTGAACGCCGTGCGCCGCACCGAGGGCTGGCCGCTGTGCATCTCGCCCGACTGCCGCTACATGGCGTGCCGCACCGAGGACGGCTTCGACGTCATGGACGTGGCGTCCGGCGGGGTTGTGTTTGCGCGCGACGAGGCCGCGCTGGTGACCTCGGGGGCCTTTTCCGCCGACGGGAAGACGCTGGTGCTGGGAACTATGGACGGTACGGTGGAGGTCTGGGGCGTGGTCGAGATGAAGGCCTGAGTGATGCGTGTATGATATTATGTATATGTCGATATATGCCGTGGGTGCGAGGAGTTTGGGTTTACGCGGCTTTCTTCAGATTGAAACATCAGCAAGGGGGTTTGGTTTTCTTTGATTTCCGGGGTTTCGTACGGTTCGACGCAGAGGAAGGGCGATGGCAGGTCATGATCAACTGCTTTCGATGCTCGCTCTGGGTAAAAAGTCACTTGTAATTATCAACTAATGGCAACCCAACGGGGGGAGCACTCTCTGCAAGTTCAGCCAGGTCATCTACCTAGCTAATCAATTACGTATTAGAAGTTCACAATGAGAAAGTATCGGAACAGCAGCCACTCGAGCCCTCCCGGGTTGTTGCACTTTGGGAACGATGGTTGTTGCTACATCTTGACGGCATGTCAACGATCAGCAACATTGCAGCAATCTAGCGAACGCCCCCGCGATAGTTCCAACCACTAGTGAAGCTGTGTCACCGCACTCTCTCCCTCCCCTCCGTAGCCTTCTCTCTTCTCTTCTCCGCTGGAGGCGTCCGCGAGATGCTGCACCCGGTTGGCGTGCCAGCTGACCTGATACGAGGCAGCATGCGAGCAGTCGTGTAACGATACTATCCCAAGTAGACTACATGTGTCTCAGATTAGCCCTTCCGTTACCCCAGGTTCCCACCGGCAGTTGCAAGTCAAGGCGACAACCAGAGTTATGGTGAGGCTGCATCAATGCCGCTCGACAATGCATGTCGCGGAGAAAAAAGGCCATTGCGAGTACCCGGCCGCCTAGAGGCTTGTCCGTACAAGATAAAAAGCCTGCTGGTGTGCGTCGAGTCCCTCTCTTCTTTCGACATCTCACAAGCAGCTACCTCAGCCTGCCCGCCAAACAGACAACACTCGACAGACAGTCTTCCGCCCTTGTCCTCAGCCTTTCACAGCAGCTACAGTTGTGTGCTGTTATCTCCTCTTCACAGATCTTCTCCCACCTTCCCCTTACAGCCATCATCATCATGCCTCTCGCCAACCTGCCCCCGGAAGTCGTCCAGCGCATCTTCGAGCAGCTTTGCACGCACTGCGAGCAGGAGGGCAAGTTCCCCAAGGACCCGCTTGCTTGGTCGACGCTTAGGAACGCCCAATCCAGCCGTCAAGCCTTGGTCCAGCTGTGTCTGGTATCCAAGTACTTGGGATCGATTGCTCAGCCTATCCTCTACCACCACTTCGGCTTCATCGAGGCGCGCAGGCACACTTCGTTCTACTTCTGCCGGACTCTCCATGAAAACCCCAAGCTGGGCCATCAGGTCCTCACCATGAAGGTGTCTGTGATCCCTATCTCGGGTATCAAGTTGGACAAGAACATCACCTGGTTGCAGCCTTTCCTGGGCAAGCTCGAACCGTCTCCGACTTGTAAACACGACCAGGAAGGTCTCTGCGAGTCGTGTGAGAAGCTCCAAGGCGAAATTATGGGTTACATTCTTCCAATCCTGACTGTCCCTCTGACGCCGTATCTCAAACACCTCTGGGCGGTAGGGGGCATCGACTGGTTCATGTTCAACCACATGTACCAAAGGACCACCCGCAATCAGCAGGAGTTGCCCAAGCACCTGAGACACCTCCAAGTCCACTCCCCGAGGAGCCGCTACAAGTACATCTGGCACTTCCTCCAACACCCTTTTAGACCACCTCGCGAGAGCGACCTCATGGCCGACCACCCCAAGCTCGAAGGCCTCACTCTCACCAACGCCGGCTCGACCCCCCTGCCCAGCAGCATCGGGATTCAGGACTTGAAGTTCCTACGGTTTACCCACCCGGTCTTGACCAAGGATCAACTCGGCCTGTTCATCCGAACCCCAAAGAACCTCCAGGAGTTCGTATACGTCGGAACCGACGGCCCGTTCCTGCTCGACAGATTCGAACAGAGAATAGGGCATCCTGTCGCGTCGCAGGAAATCTTTGAGCATCTAGCCGCCAAGAACGGCTCCCTCCAACGCGTCACCGTGATTATACCTTGGAGCGGAACGCCCCTCACCGCAGCCCGCAAGTTGACAGGCCTGGAGGAGCTCTGCATCAACACCTGCGCCATGTTCAACATGCGAGATCTGGTGATCAACTCGAGGTCGCTGGACGACTTCGATCTTGTCAATGCCTTGCCACCCGCGATCAAATATCTGCATCTCAAAGTCGAGCCCCGCGCCCTGGTTTGTATTTACAAGGCCATCGTAAAATACATCGCGTCTACGTATGACCACAAGACCAACACGCAGACCCTGAAGCGCCTCGCTGTCAGTTCGCAAAGTCTGGAGATGAAGCCTGAAGAAAGCGCCCAGAAGTTTTCCCCGTTTTCAACTAGTGGAACGGACGAGAAGGCAGTGAGGGAGTTTCGGCTTTTACTTCAAACCGAGTGCCCAGAGTGGCTTGTCAACGGCAAGTTGCAGATCACTCAAAGACTTGACTGGGATTCTGATGCTTGACTTGATTTGGAGAAGCCACACTTTTGCCTATGTTGTTGCATGGGATGGTCGTCTCGCTGTCTGTCGTGTCACGCATTAGTGCATTCTCTCGCTGAGAGATGCGTTTAGTTCTAATATTTCTCTGTATTCAACAGTCCCAACCAGACCTGTCTGCATCTTTGAAAACTGTTCGTCTCTGTTCAAAAGCCAATGCCGTAAATATTCATAGGATTAGATATTTCTTTCCTAGGTAAGGTTGCTACTTGACGTCGGATATTTCCACAATCCAAGAGCCATAGTCAAAATAAGCGTTTGAGGAAGGTTGGTTCCGATGAGCTAAATGGTCCCTGTTTGTTCTTCTTCGACTTCACTACGGAGTATCGTGCAATTGGCTCATTGGACGAGGATATCCAATCTTCTAAGTCCGCCCCACAGATTAATGACCATGTTTATGGAAGAGCTACCTTATTGCAGCAGGCGCCATAGACATGAGATTTCATGAATCAATTAGGTGGTTTTGCATTCTGATTAAGAACGCTTCTTCGAAGGCTTCTCTTGCACATCATAGCTGCATGTTAGAGGTTGTAACGTGGAAGGGCCATTCCGAGGGCCAAAGAAGCGGCGGGATGGATGCTGCGCCAACAGTTTACGTCGGCAATGAATAAAAGAGTGAAACATAATGTCTCAAGGTATCTCTTGGTGCCGGATAGAGTCGGCTTCTTTAGAAGGAAACAGAAAGCTGGGTGAAACAGCAGGTTACCATAGAAACCTCGACCATTCGTGAGTCTCCGTCCCTTACGCGGGTGTCTTGGCTGTCACTCGCTGTTCAGGAATGTAAAGACTTGACTTCCGTATGATACATTTTACCACAAACGCGCACGAATGTGCCTGCGAAAAGGGCAGTGGGTGTTAATTGTTTTTACATTCACAAATATAGACTCAAGTCAGGTGTGGGTATTAAAATGTTCATATTGGGTTCATGACTTTCATTGTTGAATCTAGTCTCCGATTCAATCTGCAAGATGCTCGCCGGGGTATGATGAACGGAATGCTCGAAAACCAACAAAACGATTGACACGAGCGGAACGCCCCGTCACATCCGCCTTTCTCCTGTACTCCTTTCTTGCTATGCAATTCCCTTCGCATTCCAACAATCATGTCTCCACAAATGCTGCGCTGGAATGTTTTTGCCGCGGTCGCTGACCTCCGAAGTCCATAAATGACCATGCTCCTGCTCGCTCGCTCTCTCCGGGTCCAACATCCAACGTGTACTGATGCCTTCCGACCCAAATGCTATGTACTGATGAGAACAGTCCCCCACTGGGGGGGCTCTCAGTTGCCCCAGCCCAGCGACTCGAGGGCTGCACGGGTATCCGACGCCGACATGTTGCCTACGGCAAGTTGACGAACTTGGCTACCTTTTCGAAGACGTTGCAGCCCGGCGGTGACCTTCCAACTTTCCGATTCGTCGATAACGAAGCTGTACCGTTTACCTTCTTGATCACGAATCGTTGCACGAAGCAGGCGCAAGCCCTTGGATTTCCACTCGCCAGTCTAGTCAGTTGAGGACATGTTAGCATATTGCTTCTCGTGCCGAAGCCGGCGAATGAACAGTGCAGGGGGCTACATACCTCAACTTGTTTCAGGGTCCAAGCCTTGACATCCCACTCTCGTTGGGGTACACTCCGGACATCGTCGTCGATGAACAGGCCCTCCGTGGTGATGCGGAGGATCAGCCCATCGGTGACGGTGCCAAGTCCCGAGATGAGCTGGCTTGCTGGCGTCTTGGCGTACTGGTTCATGAAAAGATATACAGCAGAGATGACGATCTTGTCTGGGTCATCAGTGGAATAAGGACTGCCGCGAGTGGAAGCTGGCGGGGAGGTTCGAGCCGTGCTTTGAGAAGGAGCAAACGACGTTTCGGATCCCAAAGAAGAAGCTGACTTCTTATGTTGCGGTTTCTTGGGCTTGTCGTACGGCCGGTACGAGTTCTCCGTGCTCACACCGGACCTAGCACTGGACGAGGGAGCAGGTTTTCTCGGCGCCGAAGATGGTGCAGCCGTGCTGGGGGGTGGCTTCTTTGGAGTTGGGGTTGGAGTTGGAGTTGAAGTTGAAGTTGAAGAAGGCGCCGTGCTAGGAGGAGGCTTCTTCGAGGTAGAAGAGGTTGTCGACGCAGCGGGAGCCGGTGGTCGGCCATTTGGCCACATGCTCAACCTCTCGCCCACGCCAGAGAAGGCATAAGTTCCCGTGCGAGGAGAATGGGATCCGTTCTCCTTCTCAGCCTTTTCTCTTTCAGCTTTCTCCCGTTCGGCCTTCTCTTTCTGGGCCTTCTCCCTTTCGGCCACCTGTTCCCTTTCAGCCTTATCCTTTTCGAGTTTCTCTCTCGCGGCCTTTATCCTTTCTGCTCTCTCCTTTTCTTGTTGCGCCTCTGCCTCCTTCTGCTTCCTCAACTCTTCTCGTTTGCTTGCTTCCTCGGCTTCCCTCTTTCTAAGCGCTTCCCGCTCAGCAGCAAACTTCTTCCTCCTCTCTTCTCGCTCTTGGATCTCCTTCTTTCGTTTATCCTCACGTTCACGGATCTCCCTTTCTCGTTGATCCTCACGTTCGCGGGTCTCCTTTGCTTCCCTTTCCAGTCGTTCACGGATCTCCTTTGCTTCTTTTTCCAGTCGTTCCCTTTCCCGGCGTTCAACTTCCAGTTTTTCGCTTAGGTCCTTGGCTCGCTGTTCAGCATCCAGGCGTTCCTTACGCTCCCTGGATTCTCTTTCTCTTCGTTCTCGTTCCTTTTCCCTCTCTAGTCGTTCCTTGGCATCCTTGGCTCTTAGCTCCGCTAGTCGTCGGGCTGCATCCTCACGCCGCTTTTGCTCTGCCTCCTTTATCTTGCGTTCTTCCTCTTTTTTCCTCAACTCCTCTCGAGCCTTCTCCCAAGAACCCTTCTGCTTGGGTGGGCTTTCTGTTTTCGGAGGTTGGGGTGGAGGCGATGGCTGTCGTTGTGGACGAGGCTTTGGCGGAGGAGTTTGAGGAGGGGTCTGAGGCGGGGGAGGTCGAGCCTGAGGCGGAGGTCGCGGGGGTGGTTGAGGCTCAGGTTCCTG
>JABSTB010000469.1:0-40797 GCA_013756995.1 Neonectria neomacrospora
GGCGAGGATGCGTTGGGGGGAGGGTGGGATGTCATCCATGTTGGTGCGTCGGCTGTGGAGGTCCATCCGCAGTTGCTGGAGCAGATGAAGGCTCCGGGGTGGTAAGTCACCAGGAAGCTTCCCAAAGGGACAATACTAACGCCATCGCAGCATGTTCATCCCCGTGGACGACGACGAGGACGGCTATAGCCAACATGTCTGGCGGATCGAGAAGGATGGCAACGGAGAGGTTACCAAGAAGAGGCTGTTTGGAGTGCGATATGTTCCTTTGACGGATGCGCCGAGGAGATGATGCGACTTGGGGTCGGAGAAGAGATGAACACGGGCAGCATGTAATTATGACCAGTTTGACAGATGATACCACCACACTCAGTCTACAACATCCAGTAACCTTTCATCAAAGATATAGACTTATCTTTGACACGCATCACGTTCCATAAGCTTTCCGGTTTCTGACGAACCAGTCAGCAGCTGATGAATCTGAACTTGGCTTACTTAGGTCAGATGTATTATTGTAACAAAGAAACTAACCACCGCGTCATTTAACATACATAACCTCGTTCAACATCCCCAGCAACCAATTCTCGGGTCCTTTCACCAATCAACCCCTAGTTTCTCCCCTTTGTTGATTGCATACCGGCTTCGTCCAGACTTGTCATTACATGATGTACCCAAGAACAACAACAACCACCACCGCAGAAAGAACGCCACCAGCAATCGTCTTCGTAGCACCACTGACGATGACATGGTTGCAAGCCGAGTCGACGCAGTTCTCATCATGTCCAGCGGGAGTCTCCACGGGCTTCTCGGTCTTGACCTTGTCGCCGCAGCCCGCACCTGAGCAAGCAGGGGGGGTAACGACCTTGGTGTCCTCGTTGCCGGTTTCGCAATGCGCGCCTTCGCAAGTAGGAGGTGTAACAGTGTTGATGTGCTCATCGCCCGTCTTGCAACTTTCGCCTTCGCAAACAGGGGGGTTAACGACTTTGCAGTGTTTGCCCTCGCATGCGGTAGGAGTTACGACCGTGACATGCTCGTTGCCAGTCTCGCAGTGCTCACCCTCGCAAGCAGGAGGAGTGACGACCTTGATGTGCCCCTCACTCGACTCGCAGTCACCATCACACGCAGGCGGAGGCTTAGAAGGAGCGCAGCCGCCAGACGGGCAACCATGGAAGGTCATGTTGGAAGGGTGAACCCCTTTGACGATGGGCAACCAGTGTTCGTTGCAGCCCTCGCCGGGGCACTTGGTGGCCTTGTTGCGGAACGGACAGTCGACGACTTCAGGCGGGCATCCAGCCGGCTCCTCCGAGACGACGGGCTCCTCATTCTCTTCTTCCTCCTCGTCCTCGTCGTCATCCTGGCAGTCCTCCTCGTCGTCACCCGGGTCTTCAGCGTCATCGGCCTTCTGGTACAAATTGAAGACAATACCGTCGCCACCGAACCCACCACCTCCACAGAGCCCGGACTTGGTGTCGTTGCTGATGCACCGTATATTACACCGTGCCTCATCAACAACGGTATACTTAACGACGATGTCGCTTTTAGGGTCGTCGCAGTGGCATCCGCCGCCAATAGCCACATGGTCAGACTTGAACTTGTCCGCGCACGCCTCCTCGCACACCTGAGGGCGGAAGTTGTTGACGAAGGCGGGCGAGAAGGGGAACTCTGCCAGGTCGATCTCGGCGCAGCCGACGTACTTGTACCCGGCGGTAGCGAAGTCGGCCTGGGCCATGGCGCCGGCGGCTAGCAGGCCGGTGATGAGAATGGAGCGAGACATGGTAGAAGAAGTTACAAATGAGTGTAAGAAAGGAGGATGTAAGGAGTGTGATCTGCTTACTCTGGTTGAGGGATGGTAACAGGTCTCTTTATATCTATCCAAGAATCACAGGCCCCTCACCAGAACTGTAGCATCTTAAGGTATGGAAAAAGTCGGTTGTGATCCGACTGATTCAAACCTAGTCCGAGAAATGTCTCACAGAACACATAATAAGGGGCCCATGTAATAAGACGATGGAGGCAATGACATCTAGCCGAAAGCCAGCGAGCACAGCGTGTCAAATGCCAGGTCTGAGATATTGGCCGAGACATGAAATGTCGCTCCGGTGGAGGTCTAGATGCTTAAATCGATGTCTCGCCGGGCTGGTTGTGAATGCTTCGTGAGGAATGCTGGGGTTGGTCTCAGGTTTGGTAAGATTGTGAGCGGCGGCTGACAAGCATTCCGCTTCATTACCTGCTGTTCTTTTAGTCATGCGGGTCGTCGGGTGTTTTGGTCCTGGAAATTGCAGAGGGCATAATTACATACGAACTGCAACTCCATTGTCACAACGTTTGTTATGTTCAGCTCACTTGGCAAGTTCAAGCATATACCCAAGAGCAACGGGCATAACTGCGGGTTCAGCTGACAAGCTGAATCTCCTAATTAGAATCCAGTTTGGACCACAGTTCATTCTCCAACGATATGTCTCTAATCTCCATAATACTCTAACTCTAAACTCAATTACCGCCTCTGTTGCACCCTCTGGAATGTCTTCACCTCAGGGTCCTTTCAGCTTCTCCAGCCTCCAATCCCGCCACAGCCTCCGTAGCGCTCGTCGTGTGTAATCAGGGGTATTGAGTTGATTGAAGCATTATTGAGAACCCTGCGACACAGGATACTTCCATGCCATCCAGGCCACGATTAGCGACATAAGAGCAATTATGAGACTCAAAAACCCTAACAGCACGGCCAAAAAGAGCCCAAGAATAGCTACTGTAAGCGCGTTTCGCTCTGAAGTGTGTCGTTCAAACCAAGCAACAACCGAGTTTGTCGGTGGTGGGCGTTTCACCACCTCGTAAAGCCTGGTTAGACGTTCGCCCCAGTACGTATAAGTCATATCCGATGGCAGAGGCCGAACATATTCGATCCATTTTCCCTCTTGGTCAAACCCTTGCTTCCGAATCATTCTTTTGAGCAGAGAATGCGATCTCTTGTCTCCTACGCTGGCTATAGGAAACAAAATGGTATGGAAAGTCAGAAGCGTCTCGAGGAGTAGTCTTGGTGGAAGAGTTCCCCTACCGCGTTAAGATCGTCAGCCAATCATCTTAATCGTCAGTTTGCTGGAAACATCACTTGCCGTTCAAGGCTCTCCTCAAAGCTAAGATTCAGCGACTTGTCCCGGGTCCGCTGCAAGTGCGCTCGCAAAAAGGACATTTGATGGAACACTTTGAGGGTCCTCGTCTTAGGGTCGTAGGCAAGGTGCTCCAGTAGGTTGTTCGTTGCTCTGATTTCAATTCCATATCTTCTTCCCAGTTTCCAGGCCTTGAGGGCCTTTTTGTGTTTGATGGCCTCAAGAGTACTCTGTTGCTGCTCGGTTGTAGGAGCGAGTTGCGGCGTGAAGGCTTGCTTGACAAACCCAACAAAAGTTGTATTCCCTTGCCATTTGACAATCCCTAGATCATTGCACTTGAACCCATCCGAATGGTAGTCTTTTAACCCGCAGTTGATCATGAAGGTAATATCGACTGTCATCCTAGCAATGTGTTCCTTCTCCTTGGGACTCGAATCGTCAGAGTGGACAGCCTTGGCGATGAATTCGTTCAAGCAAAGTTTCGTGTTTTCGCGCAGTATCCTCACGCATCGGAGGACGTCGGAGTGGCATTTCACCGTTGAAGTATCGACGTCCACCACGACATCTTCTGGGGTGGTGGCTGGGCAGACCACAGAGGTGTAGTGATGGAAATATGCCTTCAACTCGGGTCCGCTGGCACGACTGGTGAATTTCCCACCAAAGATTTCTTCGGCTATCTGTCGGCGCTCAGTATCGTTCGGTGGCAGCATTGCCTAGATGATAATTCCCATGGGCGAGAATCGAGATTATGGTGGGCTTTCGTGGTTGACGACTTGATGTTATACCACTGGCAAAAGAAGCAGTGCACACTCCAGTCACAGTGGTCATGTTTAAAGATGATTCATTATCAAGAGGCTATATGCGGTACCTATACTCCTGAGACAGCCTCGTAGAAAGCCTTACAGTACCTTGAGCATGTTATGCTGCTACAGAGATGCTGCATAGCCACCACTACGGCAACCTGTGGCTCAGCTGAAGCTCAAAGATTGGCTAAATGCACGTTGAGCAGGGCGTTGCATCAAGTGCGGTGTTGCCATTGGATAGCATGAAACAGGGTGTTCAGCTCCAAGCGCTATCAAAATACAACCAGGCTGCGCAACCGTAAAGCTGCAGGTTCGCAGCCTCTTTTCCCTCATCCACCTCTAGTTCTCCATCGAAATAATGCCCCCAGCAAATAGATCAACCAGCCCGGCGCCTCGAAGGATGTGCGTATTCAGTGACCTGCCTACAAGCAATAGGAACTGCTAACCTAGCCAGGTCTTCCCAGCTGTGTCCCGCAGATCGTTGCGAGAAGCCTGACCTCGGGACTCCCTCTCGGGCGGAGATGCAAAAGTATGCCGTTTTGTTGCGTTCTTTTGCCAATCCTCGAGATGCTGCCTCAGTTGGTCAAAGTACACAAGCTATAACACCTTGTTACCCTCCACAATCACCCGTACCTACCACCCTCCTGTCCTGCCAAGACGTCCAAGAAATCGCTCCTGATGCGACGGACTTGCGAACTAGTGACCCTCTCCAAGAAGCACTTACAACCACTGCATTACCGGATCCGGAATCAACACTCTCGCCACCCACCACCACCAACTCCAGCTCCAACAGTCGCCCATCATCTAGTAGACAAACGGGGATAGAAACCGTCTCCAGCACATCTCAGATCACACTCGCAACCACCTCACCAGGAGTTGAACCCGCCTCCGGCCCATTCCGTGACCCAACTCCGATTCCCAAATGTTCACCAGCAATGCTCGTCTATCCGCACAGCAGTGAGGTCATCGACAGTGAATTCCACTCTAGATTCCGAGAAGTTGTCAACATCTTCAGGGAGAATACTGAGGAGCACCCTCGTTTGAGAGAATACGTCCAACATGTCGACTATGCCCTAAGAATGTGCGGTCCGTCGCCCGAGACGTCCTCCCCGTCAATTCTCGTTTTCTGCCGTCCGAGCGAGTTCAGTGCTTTGAAAAGCCTCCTCACCAGTAAACAGCTTAGGTTTCAGTATTGCCTTCGACGATCTTCTCGGAAGAGTTTCTGGAATCCCTGGCAGGGTAGCCAGCCATTAGACCCTACAGAGACTGGCAAGCCTTTATTCAACCTCTATTTTTGGCGCCACCGGAGGCCCAAAAGTCTATTGTGGGGTGCGGAATCGAGGGTCTGTGTTTGTTCCAGCAAAGCGTCCCATTTGACAATGTGTGGTTCAGTCGTCACACTTGTGGGAAGTGACACCAGGACCTCGACCCTAGGCTGTGTTATCCAGATTGGTCTGGAGTTCTATGGAATAACAGCATCACACGCAGTGAGACCTTTGGAGCCACACTACCGTGGCTCCCAAGGACCTGGAACTCAAGAAGGGACCGGGCCTGTCCGAAGCAACTTGGTTTCCACCGAGTCGTCAGATGAGTTCGAGGCTACGACAAGTGTTCTCCAGCACCAAGAAATTATCCCCCACTTGTACCCTTATTATTTAGGCTATCCTCCCGAAGAAGACGACTATATAATGGACGACGTGGAGTACGATAGCTTGACAGACGAGGACACCGATGACGAGCACGAAACCAGCGACGGTTTCATAGTCAGTCCCGCCAGTATCTCAACAACTGGAGATGGAGACGTAGGCGGAGCCAAACCCCCAGCAGAAGTCAAGGAAATGCTCGCAATGTTCCCATCACAAAATGAACTTGCATCATGCGGCGAATTGGACTTGGATTGGGCACTTATCAAGTTGGAAGATCCAGGAGACTGGCGGCCGAATGCTTTCGTCGATCCCAACAAGTCATTGGACCCTATATTCCTCACAACGATAGCTTGGCCTTGCCCGATTGAAGAGACTCCAGTCCTCATCCTCACAAGGGAACAGTCTCCAAAGAGGGGGATGCTTCAACGAGGTGCTTCGATTCTTGGCGGCATCAACGGGAATTGCACAGCGAATGTTTGGACTGTCATTCTCTCGGAAAGGCACGGTAAGTACTCGTCCGGATCACTATTTAGTATGCTCATGAAAGAAACAGGCTTGAAGAAGGGTGACTCTGGATCTATCGTGGTCGATGCACAGAGTTACGCTCTTTACGGCCTTGTTGTCGCCTTGAATCCTCTTGGATAAGTCTACATCAGCCCGCTCGTGTCCGTGATAGACCAGATATATAATCGCTTCCGGAACTCAGTCGTGTCTTTACCAAGACCAATGCCGACTTTATCTAAACTAATAACATTCCATATTGAACTACGCCACAGCGATATTGCAACTGAGCTGCTAGGGTACTATAAAGGCGAGTATAACCCAGATGCAAAAGAACCGCCATGGAAGGACTTCGTTGACAATCCCGATTTGACCATCCGAAACACGGTCCAGAGCAGTACAGCCAGCCTTTCTTCCTTACAGGAGAGTGCCGCGGGTAGTCGGGCAACCCACAATGCCCTATCTGCCGCGATCTCCAAGATGAAATGTCGTGAACAGTTGATGAATGTTATGAAGAAGAAGTTCAAGTGGCAACTTGGTATGTGTTCTGAACCTGATTCGGTCAGCAAGTGGTCTCATCCGACGTCTCTGCCAGACATCTCGCCGCAAGGAGAAGATGCCCTCGCGGACATCATGGGCAGAAATACCAGCTTCCCCATTGTCTGGGAGCACGGCGTGCTCCCCTTCCTCGTTGAGTTCTTGCCCAGGTGGTGCGGGCCTCACCATGTCATCAGCATCATCCGCGGTGCTACCTCAGACTCCCGCCGGATCTACATCGTGACCGACACAAAGCTCACTCGTTCCCGACGCCTCATCATCGCCGCCCACGTCAGAGATCTCCTACCCGAGCAGTTCCTCCAGACCACCACGTTTGCCTTCGCCGTGGGTGTTGTCGACCGCCTTACTCCGATCCGGAGCTCCAGCGTGAAGATATCCGACACAGCATACGTCCCCAAGAACCCGTACTACTTCTCGGACCCTCGCATGGGCGACAGTATCGGCATCGCCAACGGTAACGGTACCGAGTATGACGGCACCTCCACTCTCGGCCCCTGCCTAGTCATCAACGGCAAGTCTTTCCGGCTCGGAAACCTGCACCCCTTTGTCAACGCACGCCCGCATCGTGACAAAGTCACTATTCAACACCCTTCCCCTAGTGACCGCTCGCGCTGCGTCGACGAAGGACACGACGATGCCATTCCCGGCTCGGCTAAGTGCGTACTCGGCACCATCACCACAGCCTCAGGCCTAGGCCTCAAAACAACCCGAACCTCCAGGAACCCCTATTGGGAATATTGTCACCTACTATCGCCCCGCATCGTTACGGACTGGATCCTCATGACTTCGGAGACTTGCAAGGCAAACATTCTCCGCCGCCTCCCATCCGATACCTTGCCTTCCCACAAGGAACTGATTGTGAGAAACACCAACGCCGTTTTCCCAGGCGCCACCGTTGTCTCTACTGGTCGCACGTCAGGTCACAGGCGAGGACAAGTGTGCGAGATCCCCGCGTATGTAAGTGCTGCCGGGAACGGCACCGACAGGGCTACGCGAGAGTGGTTTATTGAGGATTCCACCCCCTACGACGACGACAATTCCGGGATCTACGGTGCGTATGGCGACAGCGGCGCTGTCGTAGTCGACGTCGAGTCCCACGCCCTCGTCGGCCAACTTTGGGGTCACAGCCAGTGCTCCGGGCCCGGGCCTCGTCTAACTTTCTTCACTGCCATTAACGACGTCTTCGACGACATAGAGGAGAAGTACCTGGAGCGGCAACGCCCCCGGCTGCCGCAGTACCCTGACAAGGAGGACCAGTTTCTTCCCCATCCTAGCTGCAGGCGTTGCTACGACTTACGGACCTATGCCGACTCAAAACGCAGTACACGCGACCCACTACGCTCCATGATGATGATGTACACAACGACGCAGGCTGAGGGATCGGCGATGGCCACACCTACAGGCCGCTCACACCAGGATGTCAACTCGTTGCAACCATCTAAGAGGGCTGCTCAGACTCCAACCATGAAGAGCTCTAGCCTGAAGACTAAGAAACAGCGATTGGATTAACACCGTAGCCTGTGCTGCTCGCCGTTGCGGCCGGTGAGAAAACTGGGGCTGCGGAGGTTTGGCGGAGGCGACGGGGCCGAGTTCCCCAGAGCAGGAAGGTAAGAGCCGCGACAATTAGCCCTAGGGATGAGCACTTTATAATTAGAGGGCTAGCGGACGGACAGATGTGGACAGGCGCGACGCTTTGGGCCCGCGGTCACCTTCCCCAGTTTTATCCTTTTGTTCCTATCTTGTGTTGCTAGTTCCCGGCGGAAGCTGACACCGACGCTGACAATCGGAAGCTGAACCCGACAAGATCGGACGAGACGCAAGAAGATGATTGATGGAGATTGAGGAGTATTGTCGGCGAGACGCTTGCAATGCTGTGTTGCCCCGCACTACTGGATTACCCCGCCATGGCGTGGGAAGATAGATAATGTGATCATGGCCCATTTGGGAGGCGTGTTAGACGGAGGATCGTACAACACCAAGACATCATCACGAGTTCACGAATAGACGGCTCCTACCTCCACAGCTTAGACAAGACACCCGATAACCTCACAGTAATAACGCCATCATGTCCCTCAACAAGGTCTGCCTCGTCGGCGGCAATGGCAACCTCGGCACCATCCTCCTGAACGGCCTCGTCAACGCGGGCGACTTCACCGTCAGCGTGGCCAAGCGCGCCTCGTCCAAGTCGTCGCCGGCGCACGCCGACTCGATCGCGCAAATCACTATCCCCGACGACATGTCGCTGGACGGCCTGACCGCCGCCCTCCGCGGCCAGGACGCCGTCATCGCCTGCTTCCCGCTCGTCGACGTCTCGCAGCACCTCCGGCTCGCCGAGGCGGCGTCCCGCGCCGGCGTCAAGCGCTTCGTGCCGGCCGACTTCGGCAGCTGCGACGCCGCGAGCCCCAACGCGCGCCGCCTGCTCAAGCTGTACCGCGACAAGGACCTGGTGCGCCACCGGTGCGAGGAGCTGGCGGCCGAGAACCCGGGCTTCTCGTGGACGGCGCTGGTGTGCGGGCACTTCTTCGACTACGGCTTTCACGACGGTCTGCTGCACTTCGACCTCGAGCACAAGACGGCGGATATCCTCGACGACGGCTCCGCGCGGGCCTCGGCGTCGACGCTGCGCCGCGTGGCCGAGGGCACCGTGGCGGCCCTCCGCCGGCCGGAGCCCACGCGCAACCGCACGCTGTACATCCAGAGCTTCTGCCGGTCGCAGCCCGAGGTGCTGGCGGCGCTGGAGCGGGTGACGGGGGCGACGTGGACGCGGCGGACAGTGGACAGCAAGGCGTTCATCGAGGAGGCGGCGCGCAAGCTCGAGGCCGAGTGGACCAAGCCCGTCATGGAGGAGATTGTGTTTGTGCTGGGCGCGCTGGAGGCGGACTGGACCAAGGAGGAGGGCTTCGCCATGGAGTTGCTGGGGCTGGAGGACGAGGATCTTGATCAGGTGGTGGCCGAGGTGGTGGCCGGCATGGGGAAGCAGCACTAGCCAATTGTGTGTATCGCCAGGCAGGGTTGATCCCGTACGCAGTAGCTAGCTAGACTGTCAGCATTCGATGCTGTATCGTGGCTTCGCTGTCAGCATCACATATCTGATAGACGTTGGACGGGTAGAACGGACACCTGAAGCAATCAAGTCGGGTCATCTCAGGCTTAGACAGTCTAACCACAGAACTTTATAAACATAAAGGATCATGTGTCACAATCGAATTGGCATCAGATCAACAGTCTCCTCCTTCACCATTCCTCCGTGTTTCCAGCTGTTTCTTCTACCGGGGCGCATCGGGTCATCATTTTCTCCTCCCGCTCCAAAGTGGCTTCGCTCCCGTCGACGTCGAAGCCACTGGCGAAGCCAGCCGGCTTACATGCATGTTTTCTGACCCTTTAGGCAAAACCCTCCAAATCCAACATCAGCAGTTCCAATTCTCCCTTCCTTACCATTTCTATTTCTAGCCACGGGCCACGGGCCACATGCAAAGTCCCGAGTTCCGAAATTGTGGGGTTGCATTCCTCTCGGCACTCCTCATCGACAGCTGCAAGGACGGGACTCTTGCCTCCGTGATTGGCCGGTGACAGGAATGATCGACCACAAGCTCTCATCGGCCAAGACATGATCGTATTCTTTTCTGTCATGTCTGCATTTTATGTCTCGCAGAAGTCCTTCCCGTCTCTTCTCTGTCACGCACTTTGGACATCTTCCTTGCCGGACTGCTCGTATAACACCCTGTCCCAACCGCTAACGGCAGCTCAGAGAATGGATATATTAGCTGAGAGGCACGTGAAATCAGCAGCCACCGTGTAATCTCCTGCTTTCACGAGGGCGATCGACGCCGGGAATGAGGCATATGTTGCGCTGTTGGCTTGGCTGCCGGTTGGACACGGGCATGGCGATGGCAGACCACTGTGCTCTGGTTGCTGTTTCACCCGGACGGCAGAGAAGACCGGACCGGTGTAGTTGGAATGGGTATATAGAGGAACGGGATCCTCGTCTCAAGGTTGAGGAAAGATTTGACATGACACCTTGATCTACTTGTATCAACTGGAACATTACTTTGATCGTCTCTCATCCCGTACTTTACCATGTGGTCTACCCGCTTCATCCTCACCACTCTGCTGGTTGCGTAGGTCTCCAACTCAGAACTCAGACAACATCCTCAAACATGGAACAGTCATAACTAACACGTCCTTCTGCAGAGCCAACCTCTCCTGGGCAAATAAACCAGCCTGTCCTACCGTCACAACCACGGCGGCCGTCTGCTCAACCTGCGTCGTCAAGGAGTGCCTCGCCCTCTCCACCATCTCCAACCCGTCCAAGTGCGCGCCCAAGATCCCCACCGTCACCACGTCCTACCCCTGCGGCGAGAAGACGTGCCCCAGCGGGTGCGCGAGCACGTCGTACGTCTACGCCTCGAGCTACGGCGTCACCACCACCACAGCGACGCCGTGCCCCACCATCACGGCCGTCCTGGGCCGCTGCTCGACCTGCATGATGCCCATGTGCATGGCCATGTCGACGATCCGGTCCGTGTGCGGGTGTCCGACCGACGTGCCGACGGTGACGACGAGCTACGCCTGCGGCACGCGGTGCCCCGGCGGGTGCGCGGGCACCCTGTACGTCTACGAGACGGCCAAGCCGGTGTGCAACACGGAGCCGGCGTCGTATTGATGGCCGTGATGCAGTCAGTCGGTTTGCAGGACTCCACGTCGGCTCTAGGTAAATTGGGCACCACTTGTTTCTTGGTTGTTCCGATTCAGCCCTGCGAGTTGCTTGGACGTCATTGCGGAGCTGGGGGCCTTTGGTGAAAGGTGCTAGGCAAAGGCGTCGTCACCGAGGAGAAGAGTCGGTGCGTTGTCTAGTCGCAAGCAGTCAACAGGGTTGATGCGAATAAAGTTCGAGATGCCAAGGGCCACCGCCTCACTCTGAGACCGGCAGTTTAAAGCGCATGACAAGGGGGCTCTTTTTGACTTTCAGTAGGATTAATGAGATTAAATTGACGTTCATGCCGAGGCTGTGAAGTGTTCCATCGCGCTATCTCGCTGTTGCTGAAATCAAACCGAGGGTTGGAACTAACGGGGATGAACAGCTGAACGCAGACAAGGGCCTTGCCTGCAAGTTTGACAACGAGGCGATCCCAAAGTAGTGGAACAAAGAAAATAAGAGAAAGAAATAAGATGTTGGTCTTTGGTTTGCCTTGAGGTTTGTCCTTGTCATGTCAGGTATATGCCTGAACAATCCGCCCTACAACTGCGGGCAAGTAAAGATTGGGAATAGGCTCGCCCGACGTTGGGGCTGGACCACAGTCCCCGGAGACGGTCCGCGTGGCGCCGCTCGCACTGTATTTCGGCACAGACACCCTTGGGCTTTTGGGCTTAGGCATCCGGCTACAAGGGGGCGACGTGGCTCGCACAGTGCCCGCGACACCTGCAACCTGGAACCCGCCACGCATGGGACGCCGGGATGGGGAATGGACCCCTGCTCCGCCAAGTGACGTCGGCAGTGCGCGTCCGGCGCTGGGGAAGACGACGTCCATCAGTCATTCAGAGGACAGCCCCCTTCCGAGGGCAGTGAACGGAGTGGAATGATACGTCACCAGGACGGCCACGATGCCCCGTTGCCAAACCTCTTGGCACCAAGTTCGGCCCTCGTCTTCTCGGCGTCCGGTCGTCTGACCCGCGGCGCGCATCGTCCGCCCAGAAGACTCCGTCGCAAAAGGCCGCTGATGCTTGCTGAGCTGACTTGAGCTTGCACGGCGGGTCGGACGGGACCCTGCCAAGAAGCCTCCTCCAGCAGCGAAACCCCCGAGAGCGAGAGAGCTCCTGTGCTACTAATAACTGCACTGCGGCTATTTGCTACTGTACTACTGCGCCGTACTACTGTATCGTCCGCATTAACAAAGCACCCTGTCTTGTCGTCGACGCCATAAAAAAAAATAGGCCCAGGCACAGCCCCCGCGGGCTGACGTTGAATTTTCGCCCTCTTCCGCGTCCCGCCTCTCTTGGGCTCTGCGCTTGTGCTGCGGCTTCTGTTTCTAATTGCTCCTTGTGTTTGCGTCTTTCCAGGCGTCTATTTTTCCCTCTCTGCCTCCCTGTCCCCCCTTTCCGCCAAGAACATCGGCCACGTCGTCGGTTTCGCTCGTCGTTTGAATATCTGTCGCCCGTTCCCCGGAAGCAAGGGAACTAGCCAACCCGCCTCGCACTCGCTCTCACTCTTAAATCCTTCGCTCCTAATCTTTGTTCCTTCCTCCCTCCAGTCACAAGCCAAAGAACCAAAACAAAAAAAGAACAACTCTTGTCCCCGGAAATTCACCCTATAAAATACCAGACAGGAATCCGTGCGAGGGTGGTGGATTCTATATAACCTCGAGTTATCCCCCCTTCCGCGCATTCACTTCTCCCCTCACCTGCAAACGATCGACTCCACCAACAAAACCACCCCACGTCTTCTTGCACTTGCACCGGAAACCACCCCCAAAGATGGAGGCGCGCTCCCTCACCTCCGTCAACAACCTCGCGGCCAACCCGCCGCAGTATCCCGTCAACCCGACCGACGAGCGCCAAGATCCCCTGACTCTGTACATCTCCCGTGTTCCCGGCACTCGAGGTAGGATGCTTCCCGCAGTTCCCAAATGCCCCGCCTCGTCGCTAACCACCATGCAGATGTCATCCTCTCCCCTTTCAAACCCCAACTCAAAATCGTCTCCTCCGAGGACATTGCCAGCTGTCTCTACTACATCCACCTAGAGCGACCTTCCTCCGACCTTTCCAACCCTGCCCCGATTCGTGATGACGGCTTCCGATCATCCAGCGACGAGGGTTCCTCCGCCAGGAACATCCCCCGAAAGCCTCTGCCCGAGTCCGCAAAGCCCATGCCGCCCTCGAACCGCGATCACTTTCTTCCCGTCCCCGGCAACGAGAACCAGAACCCCATGCGACCTCGTGGCCATACCGTCAGCTCTTCCTTCGACGCCAGTCGCTCCACCGCGCCTAGCTATGATCAAGATCCCCGTCTGAGCCTTGACGGGCGCCCGATCGAACAAAAGCCACAATCTTCGCCTCTCCGTCGCCAGAACACCGTCTCTCGCAGGCCCAACGGCCCTAGGAACATGGGCCCCAGGACCATGAGGACTCCTCCCACGCCTCTAACCGACAAGCCACTCCCCGCGTTCCCGGATTCGCGCGTGGACATGGATGACGGAGACCGAGTACCTTTCCAAGCACCCAATCCGAAGCGAGGAAGCTACACAAGCCGGTCTCCATCACCGAGGAAACAAGGAGACTCTACTTTCACCAACCCGTTCACCCTGGCCCTGATTCGCCGTGATCCGAGCACGGGGAACCAGTGGAACGTCGGCCACGTCTCATCCTACCAGTCAGAAACACCACAGCCCGACCAGGACGAGTCCGGCCCATTCCTACCCAGCGTGCCACCCGTCGCCCAGTCACAGACTCCTGCCGCAAACCCACCCATCAACATCCAGATCGAGACTTTAGGCTACGGCAGATTCCGCAACATGCCCACGAGAAGGAGCTTCGACATTGGTCCCGGCGACGGAATACCGGCAGACGAGAGAGTGCCTCGAAACGAAGGTGCTGTGCTCTCGAGACAGGTCCTGATGGGTTACGCGAAATCTTGGTCCAGCAATTTCCGAGAGAAGTGGAACCAAGAGCCACGGGAACACAGTCGACATGGAAGCGTAACTTCGGTCAACTCGGTCGCCTCGGGAGAGCTGGCTCCTGAATCGCAGACTGCTCTGGGACAACCGGGCCCTGGAATGAGACCCCGCGGATACGTCTTCACCAGCCCGTGGAACGGCAGATGCGAGTTCCGGACGGGAACCACCGGCCGCAGCCTCCGATGCTATCACATCTTGCGCGACGAGAAGCCGGCACTGAACGCTCTCATTGAGCAGGGAGTGCCCGTGCAGCAGTTGGGAGGAGCCATGGCCCTCAGTGAGCTGCGCTTCAACCTACCCAGCGCGGAGCTCTTCAAGTCCCCCGAAGGACGCGAGGAAGTCAAGGCTCAACTCCAGGGGCACTTCAACAAGCTCCTACAGAAGCTAGACGGGCGCAACGACAGCGATGAAGACGACGGCATGGTGTCGCCCTTTGACGTAAACCTGGGGAAGGAAAAGGCCGGGGGTGGCAACCGCGGAAAGCGAGCCAAGATGGGGAAACTGATCATCTACCCCGATGGCATGAAGATGCTGGATCTGGTTGTGGCGGCCAACATGGGCCTTTGGTGGAGAGCCTGGGAGAAGAGTTTCTAATCTGAACGTCGACGGTTGACCGGGGGGCGAATTAGTTGGACTGGCATAATATCTAAGTGTACTGGCGTTTGAAATGTTAGGATAGACATGTATACCCGCGAGGCAGGCACGACATAACGACTACATGGGGTCACGGATAATGATTGGCACTTTGCCTTTTTAAGCGTAATAGTCACCGTTACCAATTGAGTGTTTCAAGTGCGCTTTAACAATTCAATTGGTCCTGGTTCCAAGGCGACACAGAGAATCATAGTGTTGTCACTACTAGTCCAGCTCGACTAGTGGGCGTCCTATCGACGTAATCCTTTGGTCAGTCGAGACAGCAGGTGCACGTGACAGATCACGCGGATGCCAACCACCAATCAACTGCCCAGCAATGTAATCCCACCCGGGCCTGAGCAACTTTCCGAGCCGACACATCACGAACCACGTCAAATCCTCGCCGCTCGCCCTCACGCCTCCGCCTCGACCGCAACCCGCCCAATTGGCCTCCCGTCAACTGCCCTCGCCTCCCCGCCGACTCTCCTCGCCATGGCGCTGGCTCTGCAGGCGTCCACCACCGCCATGCTCGCGCGCCGCCAGCTGCCCCGGGCCGCCGCCGCCAGCTCGCTCGTCGCCTCCCGCATGCTCGCATCCCTCCAGTCCCAGCAGCGCGGCTATGCGACCCCCAACGGCCCGCCGCCTGCCAACTTCCGCACCAGCAGGAAGGTCACTTGGACCTGGGACCATGACAGCACCCTCGACCGCATGGGCAAGTTTTTCCTCATGACCGAGATGGCGAGGGGAATGTATCTCCTGCTTGAGCAGTTTTTCCGACCACCGTACGTTGCAGCACCGGCTATACACCTCAGGGAAGTGTGCTAACGAGGGCTCAGCTACACCATTTACTACCCCTTCGAGAAGGTATGCGAGGCCTCACTCCCCGATAGCTTCCGCCCGGACCGGAGAACTGACTGATACAACCCCAGGGCCCCATCTCCCCCCGATTCCGAGGCGAGCACGCCCTGCGACGATACCCCTCGGGCGAAGAGCGCTGCATTGCCTGCAAGCTCTGCGAAGCTGTACGATATGCCTCCCATTGTCTGCTCCGCAGCTTGTGCTGATCCCCCTACAGATCTGCCCCGCCCAGGCCATCACCATCGAGGCCGAGGAGCGAGCCGACGGCTCCCGACGAACCACGCGCTACGACATCGACATGACCAAGTGCATCTACTGCGGCTTCTGCCAGGAGTCGTGCCCCGTCGACGCCATTGTCGAGAGCCCCAACGCCGAGTACGCGACCGAGACGAGAGAGGAGCTGTTGTACAACAAGGGTGGGTTGTTTTTATTCCCTCTCTCTTCCCAATTCCCCGGCGGATGACGCTCAATGGATTGCCATTGTCGTTTTTTACCACATCCCCGACCTTCTCGAGAACTTGGCCCGCAAAGTGGCTCAGCTCGGAGATGCGCGGTTTTGCCAAGACCACCTCGGCTAACACACATCAAACAGAGAAACTCCTTGCCAACGGAGACAAGTGGGAGCCCGAGCTCGTCGCCGCCATCCGAGCGGACTCGCCGTACCGATAAACAACGAAACGGACGTACACAAAAAAATCACGACGACCACATCATCTGTTTTTGTTTCCCTTGGGTTATTTGTATCTGTTGTAGGACTTTAGGGGAAGGGGCACCAAACATGTTTTTGTCTTGTTCTATGGGCAGCGGATACATGACGGTGGACAGTGGGCGGCATCTGGACGGGAGGTGCAGAGTGTATATAATCAAGAGCTCCAAAATGCCCTTTGTCACTGGTCATTTCATGGCTGGGTTTGGTCCGTGAGGGTGCGGGAACTGCGCTTGTCTGCTGATGAATAGGGTGCGTGCTGCTAACGTGTGCTAATCCTTGATAAAGCAGCTGGCAGGGATATCGGATATCAATGACGATTTGGTGAGTTTAGGCTCATATACCATACAATTGGCTAATCGCCCAGCACCACAGCCAAGACTCATCTCACTCTGTCCTTGAACAGCACCAACCCGGCAACTCAGCACTCCCACCTCTCCACCTCGCCCTCCTCGGCTGCGCTCAACAACAGCTCCATCAGGCCGGCACCCACCTCCCTCATCCACTGATGGTACTGCTCGCCGCTGGGGTAGAACGGACACGGCCCCGCGCCGCTCATGGTCCCGAACTCGAGCGTCAGCCCGCGCACCTTGCCGGCGCCGCATTGCCGGCCGTAGTACCGCCCCAGGGCGTAGTCGGTGCTGATGCCCGACGTCGGGTACATGGCGACCGACTCCTCGGCCTTGTAGGGCGTGCGGCCGGCCGAGGCCATAGCCTTCTTCATGCGTTTGGCTAGCGTGCGCTGGGCGGCGAGGTCGGATGCGTCGAGGTACTCTCTGTACTTGCTGTCTTGGGGGTCGATTCCAATGATTCCTCGCTTCCCGTCGTAGGCGGTATTGCTGAAGTTTTGGCCGCGGTCGGTTGTCTGGATGTTGTCGTCGCCCCAGCCATATAGGATAGTCCCGCCAAACGAGTGCAGGTCGAGAAACCACGACAGGCTAGGGAACGAATCCATCACCCACGCAACGCTCTGCGTCTCGGGCTCGGAGAACGGCGCGGTGCCGTGGAAGACTTCGCTGGCAGGGTCGTCCGACGCCGCAGCCCACAGGTCGGCGTCGGGGTTGAAGGCGCGGGTGTAGTCCCAGAGGAAGTCGAAGTTGCGGTTAAGATCGACACCGACGTCAAAGTCACCCTTGGCGCTTGCCGGGTTCCGATTCTTGCGCCAGCACGAGTCCGTCGCCTGGTCATGGGCCACACCATCGGGGTTCACTAGCGGCAGGACGACGACGCCGGCCGACAGCGCGGCTCGGACCTGGGCGTGCGAGTAGCTCCGGTTACCGTAGCGGACGCCAGAGCGAGCGACGCGGGCGTGCAGCAGGTCGGCCAAGAAGTAGACGACATCGTCGGGGCCGCCGCGCTCGCGGGCGTGGATGCCAGCCATGATGAAAACACGGGGGTTGCCGCCAACGCGGGCACCGCTAAGGGAGGCGTTCTCGAAGGTAGTATAGGGGCTCGTGAATAGCGTTATGTCGTCCTTGAAAGTGCGGGCGAGGCCACGCAGGGCCGAGGTGATCTCGCGGGGGTTGAGGATGCTCTCAAGGTCACGATCTCGTATGCCCAGGCCCGCAGGAGGGAGGGAGCCGTTGACGAAGCGGTCGCCGGTGCCGACGGGAATGTCGCCGCGGGGAGCCTGCAGGAGCTGATAAGCGCCATCGACGTGGGGGTTGAGATCAGAGGGGAGGAGGCAGGGCGAGACGCCTGTGAGCAAGGCCGTGACGGCGAGGATGCAGTGGAGCTTCATGGCGGAGTTGGCGAACATCTGGGTCTGCTGGTGATGTTCTGTCCTGGTGGGTTGGTTGTGTGATGTGGGAGAGTTGACGAGGGCATAGCATCGTTGTTGTTCATCCACCTGCCTAAGGCAGCTGCCGAGTTGGATAGGCTGAGGAAGGCACCGTGAATCACTGCCAACATTGTCACAACGACCATCGCTCTTTCTCAGATGCCAGCGCCCGTGTAAGTCCGCTCGCGTGCAAGTGTCCGGCACCACCAGTTTGCCTCGAGAGCTAAACCTCCCTCTGCCGTGATACAAGCCCCGTCCTGGCCATCGGATATTGAAACGTGGAGGCTCAAGTGGTTTGCGGTTGATTGCTCTGTTCTACGGGAGGCCCGGGGCGCTGGCGGGTGAACACGCGAGGCTGTACAGGGTCGGCAAACTTGGGAGGAGATGGTGATACCTAGAGTTTAACGGTGCTTGACGGGGCTGATGCACTTACTATTTACTGCTGAAGACTTATGGTTTTATATGCAATATAGAGCCTACGGGTTTATTAAGGCATTGGGTTCCTCACGTTATTCGTCTGCTTCTCTTTAGAGCAGATATGTTGATCACTTTATAAATAGGAGATGAGCGTTGACGAATCATGGAAGGTTCACAAATAAATAATATTAACTTAACGATATCTGCTTTTTATATACCTTCTACCTCTTCTTAAGAGTTAAGTTCCTAGGCCCGACCAACACTCTATAGAGCTAGAAGTGGGATCTCTTCTAGCAAGGACTTGGGAAGATAGACGCATGCTCCTGAGAAGCGGGACCAATGAGGGCCGAGTCGATTATGCTGACTTTGGCGAAACATGGGGAGGGGGACCAATAGCCAATACCTTGCACAACAATTGAGCGCCCAAAACTTGCTTTAGAAACACGAAAAAAAGGCCAAGAGCATTAATGATATATTAGTTTTCTTATCTTACACATTTCAACCGCATTGATCACCTAGAACCTCAATAGCTCATGTCTAATCTGCCAACGCCTACTTGAGAATTACCCTCGGGAAACATCAGCCAATGACAGTGCAGCATCTCACTGACGTTAATCAACAGGTACGTACCTCTTAACACGTGACTCTCCAACCCCAGCTAGCTCCGACTCTCCGTGACCCGACCAGCAACGAGAAATTTATCATCACCACTTCCGCATCCCGAACCTCATCTCACCCGCCCAATCCCCCTCCCTCGCCAGCAATTGAGCATCTCCCCGCCTCGGAAAACGCACACCTTCGCAACCATGTTCCGCTCCGCCGTCCTCCGCTCCGCCTCGGCCGCCGCCCGTGCCGCCCTCCGACCCGCCGTCGCGCAAAGGACCGTCTTCGCCGCCGCGCCTAGGGTTGTCATGCCCAAGATCCAGAGCTTCCAGGCCGTGCGCATGTACAGCGCCGGCGGTGCTCTCAACAAGGAGGAGGTCGAGGGCCGCATCATCAGCTTGCTGCAGGGCTTTGACAAGGTGAGCCGCCTTTCCCCGAGGAAGAGACACCAGTGAGGGGGACTTGCGGGATGTGGCCGGTCAATTCGGCCACTACGGGTTGCATGGATGGATGCAGACAGGAGCATTGAAGCACTACTCCAAGTGTCTAGATGTGCCCGTCTTCAACCACCACATACCGTATCCGCCCTCTCCGACGTCGCTCCTCACCATCTATCATCCTTGGACATCGAAGCTAACCACTCCGTCACAGGTCAACGATGTCACCAACGTACGTCCCCGATAGCATCCCCTCTAGTCGCCCTCCCGCACCGAGAACCAAGGAACCCGTCTAACCCCCGCAACAGATCAAGCCCGCCGCCCACTTCGCCAACGACCTCGGCCTCGACAGCCTCGACACCGTTGAGGTCGTCATGGCCATCGAGGAGGAGTTCAGCATCGAGATCCCCGATAAGGATGCCGACACCATCCACTCCGGTACGTTTCGTCCTCTCTCCCCATCAGCAAACCAAAACTAACCCCCGCCTTCCAGTCGAGCAAGCCGTCGAGTACATCCTCAAGCAGCCCGATGCCAACTAAACCCTCTCCACCCCCATAAACCTCCCCCTTGTACAATTAAACCCCCCGAACCAAGAAAAAAACCCTCTTTGCATCTTAGACATGTTGGGAACCCAAAAAAAGAAAATCCCCTCTTGTGCAAAGGCGCCGACAGGGGAGGGGCTGCCGGCGCGTCACTATTCTCTCGGGTTGGACTCACAACCGAGCGGGGTTTTTTTTCCGAGGACAGAACTAAGAAGAGACCGACGACAGGGCGGACGGAGTAGTTGAAGGGAAAGGGGGATCTGTGTTTGTTTTTTTGGGCGGGATGGACCCAATTTCTCCCCCCTCCAGCAATATGTTGAACCGAACAGTCCCGAGTTGAAGCTGGTGCGCGGCCTCGGGGAATTGTGACGTCGTCGTGGCCCTTAACCCCGGGTTTTCGTGTCTTGGGGATTTGATGGCTGTCACTCACCGCTGTGGCCGGCTACCTTGTACTAGTGTATAGAATCTTTTGCTCACCTCTTCCATGTCTGATTAAACCGAGGTCACCCGTCACTGTATCGCGGAAACTATCATACACGTGTATCAAAGGTCTAAAAGGCAGATCCGACAACATCCGCTGACCCCATTCGCCAAAGCTATCAGCTTTCTCACCCAATCATTTTCACATGCAAGGCAAGCGATCCATCGCTAGAGACTTGGAATTGTATCGTATTCCATGGGACAATCTGTTCTCAGAAACATATTCCCTTTGAGCATCAGCTACGTGTACTAAAATATGCTGTACCCAATGTTCATTTCCCTCACGTCCCAGTCCATGGATCATGCGCCTCCGAGTAGATAGTCGAGGTCTCTTCAAGTCTTCTTCCTCTGTACATATATATACGTGCCATACATGCTCTCGACTTCATTTCGCAGCGAGTCGTTTCGCTCCTGCTTCCAAGCAAACTATTTCTCCCTCTCTCCTGTTACCTCAAACGTTTGCATTTTTGGGAATCCAGAAACCCCCCAAACACCATAACCCAAACCCAGCTCGCATCGTTGAGTCGACAACCGTCGCTGCACGCATCCCTTGCCATGCAACCCCCGATACGATGAATACCAAGGATTCCACGTAACAGAGCCCAATACTAGGTTTTTGAAACGCGGCAAACTAGTCCGTCCGCTCTCGCATAGATGGCCACCCCATGTAGTGAATCAAAGACGAAGAATAGGGAAACTCCCCCGTTCCTAAAATGGAAATAAAAGAAAAAAGACAAAACTCCATGCCGTGTATCCTATATCCTTTTGGAGTCCGGGGCTAAAGACTTGCAATAAAAACACCTGATTTTCTCTTTCCGTAAAAGGCCAATGCTGCAAAATGAAGAGCCACCTGAAGGTGACGCAAATCTGTGTGCTCTGTGTCCGAGGAAATGCAACGGTGTCGTATAGCAGTTGATGGTGGTTGTCCACGTGGTTATGGCTGGTGACTTGCGCCGTCTATCAGTTGCCATCCAAAGCATGACTCGGTTTCGATTCGTCATCCATTCCAGACGAGACAACAACGCATCATCGCCCGCTGACTGGCACCGAGTCCCTTGGTCCCTTAGTTCCGTTGGTCTGGCTCTTGCCCGACACAACCCCGGCATAGCTGCTCCAGGCACCCATGCTCAGGCCGGCCGACGACCGTTTCGGGGTTTTGGCGACCGTGGACGTCTCGCCATCCTCCTCCATGCCCTCCATGTGGAACATCTCATCATCCTCGTTAATGGGCGTGGTGAACCGTCCGTTCATTGCCGAGCTGATGCTGCCGCTCGAAACGTGGCGCTCCATGCCGCGCTCCTTTCCGATCGGGCTGATCGGGCTGATGGCACTTACGGGACCTCGAGCAGCCGAGGGGTGGAGCAGCGGGCTGGAACCCCCCGCACTATCCTCCAGGTGGTTGCGCTGGAGTTGCTGAGAGAGCATCGACATGGGGTCGCTGCCGCTGCGCAACGAGGAGGGGCGGATGAGGCCGTTGGAGTTGTTCATCTCTTGGGCGAGAATTGAGTTTCGCAATGGGCTGCCGACATGGCCAAAGGCCGAAGCGGCACCTCGCGCCGATCGAGTCGAATCCTCCTCTTCCTTCTGTCGCTGGAACATGGGTCCCCATCGGCTAGGGCTCGATCCAATAGGGCTGCCGTACTTGCTGAGGCCGTCCAGGCCGGCGTCGCTGTCGGCTCGCATCGAGCCTCTCCGGGCCTTTTCGGCAGGGGTCAAGAGATCCTGCAGGTTCTCGGGCACATAGTTCTCGGGGAGGTTGTCGTCATCGTCGCCAAAGGCGAACTCGGCCTCCCAGTCTCTGTCAACGGATGTCTTGGGCATGCTGGAGCTGAGCATTCGTGGCTTGGAGAACCGGGACGAGTGCATAGCTCGTTTTCCAAAGTACTCATCCACGTTGCTCTGGTGAGAGCTGGGCGGGCTGTTGGGCATGGGGGCGACGAGGTGCTCCGAGGAACCGAAGGCGGAGGTGTGCAGCAGCTTGAGGGTTTCCGAGGTGCGAGAGTCCTTGGCGTTGCTGAGGGACTGGGAAGGTGACTCGAGACCGAACTTGGAAGGGACTGAAGAGGGCCACGGAGCCGCAGGGAACCGGGCGGCGTTGGAGATGCCATTGGAGTCGAACGAGGCGGGGAGAGGGGCATCTAGAACCGACAGTCCCTTGCTGTTAACAGGAGACAGAGCAAGACCAAACCGGGAATCCTCATCCCGGGGCGAGCCGTAGGCGGAGCTGGTGTATGACATGTCGATGGTGGGCAGGCCGTTCTCGAGGCTGGGCTGGCGCGCCAGACTATGCTGCGGGTCATCGTAGGGGTAGGCCGAGGTGTACGAGGGGACGTCGGCGCGGTAGAGAGAGGTGGTGAGGGCGCTGGTGGAGGGCTGGTTCTGTGCGGAGGCGGGGTTGGCCCGGCCGGCGAGACTGATGGGCGAGGTACCTATCGTGACGCCATTCTTGCCGTAATTGATGCGTCGGCCGTCGGGGAGGACGTGGATGTTGGCGCATTTGGGGCCAAATTTGCAGTTTCCCTGTGTGGCGAAAGACAATTGTTAGATTTGACGCGTCGGGGGGAGGGGACTTGGGCAGCATGAGGGCGACGGTGATATGGCGCACGCACCTTGGCGAAGTATTTGCAGACATTCTCGGCCGCAGCGCCGAGGTCATGGCTAAACGGACAGGCATTGCCAGCCTGGCAAGCGCCCTGGCGAAAGAACTTGCACGGGACGTGAGCGGTGTCTGTCATGATGAGCTGGGTCAGTTGGGAGTGGGACAAAAGATGCGACGGAGAGAGATGGCTCGTTGCGCGGGGGTCGTGTGCAACATACTCGGAGGGCTTCGGGGTCCATCGAAGCGGGGGGTAGTGGACGCGGGAGTCATGGGAGTGGCCTGGGCTCCGTTGGCGTTGCCGTTGGACGAGGACGAAACGTTGTTCAGGCTGCCGCTCCGGGCGTGACGATATTCGGGCATCGTGGGAGGCGGGGGCGACGTCTGGGAGAGTGGGAGGCGCCGAGGCGAGGTGGTGTAGAGGAGAGAAGGGGAAACGGAATCAGCAGAAGCGGAAGAGGAGCAGAATCGGAAGGCGGCGGCTGAGGTGAGGGTTGCGTGAATGCTTGCGTGAACGCGGCGGCGGAGCGGGCGGCAAAGAGGGTCCCTCTCTGGTTCGGTCCTGGAAGGGCTCGTCGGAGGACTCGTCGAGGGCGTTGGTGGGCGCAAGGTGGGGGTAAATGGCGGGCGCCGGGCTTGTTTGGGCGCGGCCTGGGTGTCTGTTCTGGGCGGGCGGGCGAACGAGCGATAGATGAGCGATGAGCGAGCGACGGGCTTGGGCGATCCGGGCGTGGTACGAATAGGTATTAGTGGTGGTGGTATAGCGGCCGTAGTGTAGTAGTCGCGAGTCAACCCCCAGTTGGATGGTTGGCCAGGGTCTTGTCCGTATGGCGTGGATGATGAGGATGACGATGAGGATGATGATGTTGGAGATGAAAAAGTTCTTGGTGTTTTTGCAGTTGCAGAAAGAGAAGAGACAACCTGGGATGAAAGGACCCGGGATGGAATGGCCTGAGATGGAAGGTCCTGCGCCGGGAAGAAAGTGGCAGGTTCGATGGTGCCAACGGAGGTCGTCGCTTGCATCAACTGGCAGTCAGCTGGCATACCTAACTGCACGATTAGGTCACTCCCTATGCCGAGCCGGCCGCTGTAACCCGGAGTGCTGTTGCAGAGCGTCAGGGCACTCAGTGGGGGCTTGGAGGGGTTGACCCGCTAGTTCGTCGGCGGTCGAGTCAGTGGGTTGATGCCCTAAGGATGGTGGTGGAAGTGCTAGAGGTCCGCTGGGCCTTGGGCAGGCATTCAAAATTGGTTCCGGGTATATCCGCGAAGGTGAGATTGGAAGCTGTGCAGGGGAAACCCGGGTTCGGCTTGGGTTGTCCGTGTAAGTCGTGTGCTTATAAGTCGTGCGTTATCCTGGGTTAGAGTGAGAGCGACAGTCCCTATTCGCGGGACAGCCGTAGCGAGACCTGATTATCAACAGGCGGAAGAGACGGATGATGCGTGTAAGAGGGAAGCGAGGTGCAGCAAACGCAATTGCAACTGATGTGAGATGAGTTGGGGAGGTGGTGGGAGCTTGTTTGGCACGAGACCGGATCTGTTCGTCATCGATAGGAAGGATGCAGGCGAGATGGAAGACGAAGGAAATTGAAGAAGAGGGATCAAGAATTAGCGAAGGGGACACATGAGCCATGTTAAGCGGTTCGTCCTAGACGGTTCTCGGCCGGGGCACCTGGGGCCTTTTATTTGCCTGGGGCTTAGACGGGGAGACGGCGAGACGGCGAGAGACGGAGAGAGCCTAAGAGAACTGCTAGCAGAGAAGGCAGACAGAGAGGCAAGTGAATGGAAGTCGCCCCGTGTGCCCGTTGGTTGGTCGATGGATGGTCGATGGGTGGTTGGCGGGTCTGTCGGTGGTGGTGGTTGTGGCAATGGTGGTCTACGGAGTAACTCGGTAGTCTAGTTGGTGTGCCATGGGATGGACGAGATATCCAAAGTTGAAACATCACGGCCAGACTCAAGGCCGCGGTGGGTCTGTCCTCTTCTCTTGTTGCCCTTGTACGAAGTATCTTCCCTGCTTCCTTGGCCGTTGGTACCAGATCCCTGGTCGCAGAGACCCGTGAGACCCCCATGGTTCTGCCCATCTGCCTGGTCACTCGGAGCCGGCGTGCAAGGTATCCACTACGGGGGGCGGCGTGATGCGGACGGACGGCCGATGTAGATTTACATTAATCCACCCAACTGCCGTTGGTGCTGTTTTTTCTCTTGGGGGCACCGTCTGCATTGTTTCGTCGGCGGGGGAAAATAGACTTCTGGAGTATTGGGTTGCTACAGTTTGCCGTTTGGCTTGCTTGGCTTGCTCTCTCGCACGAGAGGCGGTGGTGCCCAAATGGGAGCGAGCCGTCCTCGAATCAGGTCATGTCAGGTCAGACTCCATGTCGGGCGCCTGGCTGGTCACACACTCTTTTGGGCTGGGTGGAGGGGTGTTTCTGGCCGTTTTGGGGTTCGTGGGATGAATCTCAGGCTGGATAGTGTCGGGAGTCGTTTGTCTCTGCCTCCGGATGCCTCCATTACAAGCCTCATCAGTCTCACTGTCTAGCGAAGGGGTATGAAGGTCAGTAAGTCTAACGTATAAGCAATAAGCAAAGCCATCTTATTTCCCCTTGTGCTACCATTCCTTTCTCCTTCTACTCCGTTCTTTAGAAGAACACTGAGTAGGTAGTCTGGGTGGGATGTCCTCCACGACGACAAGATAGACGGACTCGCGGATGCATGGCCCCATGTCACTCACATTACATGCTCCCGCCCCTCCTCCTCCTCCTCGCCGTCCACTGTTCCACTGTTTCACTCCCTCTTCCCCGCCTCATGGCTGGCTGGACCTTGGGATGGGTGCATTCGATGAGTGGTCACCAGTCCCCCCTTGGCCCATCCATCCATGGCGATGCTATCCCCGTTCACGTCTGGTACATCCCAATGCCGTGCGCACCCTCCACGACAGATTTCATTCCGGGGTCAGACACGGACGCAGACGCAGACGCAGACACAAGAAACGGAAAAGAAGAAAGAGAAAAACCTGGGGCAATGGAATCACATCCCCTGAGCCTCGCTCGGCATTTCGTGTCGACCCTCGTCCTCCAAACCCCGGTCTGGCTCGTAAACCAACAACTGGTGCTCTCTACGAGGCGAGCGCCGGGATATTCAGAGCTGACGGTCTCTCGTCCGACCCTGTTTTCTACCTGTCGTGTTCACCGGATTCGTTCAACTTGGACCTCTCCGTTCCGAGGTAGGTCCAGGACCCAGGGTCACGACTCACGAGAGCCATGCATCGTGAGTCCAAAATGTCTTTGCCCGCCTCCCGTCCCGCCTCACTCCGTGACCGCGGACGAGAGCATCGCACACTCCGCATCCGAAAGAATCGCGTCCCATTGCATCCGAGCACACCCCTGCTGCCTTGCCTTGCCTTCCTTGCCTTGCCCTTGTCTTGCCTGCCCCATACCCCCCATGCCTATCTCATGCCCACCATGACCAACCGCCGCCGCCGTCTCGACGATCAAGGCAGATGTCGGCCACTATCCCCAACTCGGCCGACCAAGGCCCTTGTCTCTTCTGCGCGCGCTCCTCTGCTCCATGCTTGTGCAACCATGCATGCATGATCGATAGTGTCGCAGTGTCGACGGTCGAACTCGTTTTGATGCTCGGCCCAGCCAGCCCGGCCCAGCCTTGCCCTGCTCAGCCCAGCAACGCGTACCCGATTTGGAAGCGGGATGCACTCGAGCTTGCGCAGCTTACCGTGGCGATGCACTCCATCAGACCATTACTCCATAACTCCGTCGCCCCGTAGATCTCCGTCCGTACCATTGTCATCAGTGCCGTGGCTCATCACCACCATGACCCATCACTGCCATGGCCCATAACTAGCCCATGAGCCTGCCCGTGTATCCTGGGCTCCTGCAGTAGAATCCCATCTGAGTGAGCTAGTGCTGGCGGCTTATCGTCCGGCGTAGCATTGCCTCGCACAAACCCGATCATATCTCCGCATTGGCGATACTGAAGCGCCAAATCGCCAATGCCGCCGCTTCAATCAAAACAAAGGCAAAAACAAAGACAAACGGCCAAAAAAGAAACACGAAAAAGCAACTCTCGCTCGATCGATATCTGCTGTACGTCGACTGACGCCATTCTGCAGCAATCAGCGCCGTCCAAGCCTGGTACAGAGACCACACTACCCACTGGCAGCAGCGCGCCATGGGTCCCTATTCCATGCAAGGATGTCCTGGGGATCAGCAACTGCAAGGCGCCGGGAACGCAGCATACCCGATACGGGGCAGCCTAGTGCGCTGGAGGGTGCGCCTCGCGCGGGTCGTCCACTGAACCGTCACCCCCAGCGCCCGCTGACGCCGCCTGGGAGGCTGGAGGTGCCCTGGACGTGCACAAGGGACGCCTGGAGCCACTGGAGTTACAGGGGTGGACGACCATCGCCGGGGTCCATCTTGGCATGCGGTCCGTGCGCTTCCCTTTGCGTCTGCCAGAAATAGCCCCCGCATGGGAATTGACCTCAACCAAGCAACCTCCTGCCTTCAGTTCGTGCGCTCTACAGTGCAGAGACCATTGACGTATTTCGTGCCTCCACCTCACTTTCAACAACTCCAACTCTCTCCCTACATTGCTCTGCATTCCGGATGTTCACGACAGACACATACGCGCACACATACATGCAGGCACACACGCACCACACGCGCGCGCACACACAAAATCACGTCGTCACAAGCACCCACACAAACACCCACCCACGCACACGCTCCAGCATGCCCACCAACACGCTGCTTACCCACCCAGCATCCCCTCAACCATTGGAACCTCTCCGTGCGGGCCAGCTTCGCCAGCTTCCCCGGAGCAGCTTTGGACCTTGCGAAGTTGCGGCTTGGGCGTGGGCTTGGACTTGAGCTTCGGCTTTTGAGAAACCTGCACTGGGCATTCGTATCTTTGTCGTCTCTGCCTTCTCCTCCGTCTCCTCCACTCACACCTACCATGCCCAGCTTCTCTTTTTCTCGTCTCTTCCACTCGCGGCTCGTTCCTCTCGATCGTTCCCCACCCCTCCTTCTCTTGATATCTGGGATAGCCGCCGTTCGTCTCATCTGTTCTGTCTACAAGGTTGGCTACGAGGCTACCAAGCTGGCCACTAACGAATGTTAACTGTCAATCTTCGGATATACTCTCGATCACCATCGCACAGAGACCCTCCATCCTGTTGCCCGAAGCAGGTTGGCAGGCTGCTCTCTAGCTCCACGGCTACTGGTGTAGCTCCACATCCCATCGAAACCACCCTGGATGCTCTGTTACTTCGCATCTCTCTCCTCTCCGCTAATTCGCCCCAGGCTTCCACGGCCCGCAGGAGTTCGCACCTTGTGAGATGGAATGATCGGCCTGCGATCTTCGACCCTGCAGGTAAACAACGTCTCTAATAGTCCTATCCGCTCCTCTCAGCAACCACGAATCCGAACCCCATGTCAACAACCGCGAGAGAAGCATGCCGGTACATGTCAACAACGCACCCGTCCCCGAAAATGGTCTGGTCGACAAGCGCCACGGTCCCGACCAGCTGCACCCATCCAATCCATCTGAAGCCTGGAGTGTCTCAGGCGGATGACCACACCACAGCCCCATCACCACCATCACCACATCACCACCACCATCTGAAGCCCACATCACTCATTCGCCTCCTCCCGGGTCTCCACCACCCTCTTCTCCCGGCCGCGTGCTAGTGCGATCCAGTGCCTGCACCCCCCAACCACCTCTCATCGATATGCCCTCGTGTTATGTCCACTGCCGTGACCGCCTGACAACCCCATAGCTGGACTCCAGCTCGGCCCAGCTTACATGACGCCTCCAGCCTTAAACCTCACCCGCGGATCTCCCTGTCTCCGTGGTGAGCACTGTCGCTGCACCGAGCACTGACCGCCGGCCCAGTGGCTTACTTGGCGTCCCCAGAGTTTGACTCCTGTTGCCACATGCGTGGCGGTCCTGTCGAACATTCTACCGCACCTCTCCACCGGGCCCCTGGGTTCGCTGTGTCTCTGCCGTCTCTCATATCTCCACCTTCCTTTGAGCCCAGACCCTGCTCCAACACATCCTGCTGACATCAAACCCAAGCCCACCATGCGGGTCTTCCTGTTCATCCGCTTAAGCATTCATCAACTGCTGTCCTTCGTACCAACTAGTTTGACACCCACTCTTCCAAATCACCCGAATTGCCAGCCTTGACTCTTGAGCAGCAAGGGCCTCTCGACTGTCAACCCTGGCCTTCACACCCTCAACTCTGAGATCGGCCTCTTCCATGGCCCGGACTAGCATCTCACAGAATCTCATGATCCCTGCCCCACATCATCCGACCGGGAGCTGGCGGAGTCATCAGTCCCTTCATAGTCCACACCATCGTCGCGTCTCGGGACTGGTGTCTTTGCCCCCTCGACGCGTCTCAGTGAGACCCCCGTTGGCACCACTGTCAGTGGCTAGTGGCCGCCCTTTCCCAGCATCTAGATAGAACTGCCGGCGAGAAACCTCCGAAAGGTGTGACACGATATGTCTTTGGCGGTTTGTCGCGAGACTATCGTCATCCCCGTCTCCTGGTGGTGAGACCCCCGTCCGGAACGACTCCAGATCAAAAGGACCGTTGATTTTTTACTTCCCGGTGATCTCCGCATCGGAATTATCATGGGAAAGGCGGCAAGTTGCCGAGATCTTGACAGGTCCCCGGATGGCCCATCTGATCTAGTCGATGAACATGGCAACACCACTCGAAAGCGATCAAGTGGCTAGGTCGGTGTGTAATGATGCGTTCATGACACAACCGTTACGAGTCGACGACGACGAGAACTCCGCTCTTTCACCCGGCTCCTGTTTGAGAGTGTCTCACGAGGTGTTGAAGGCACCAGCTGAAATCGTTGTGTCCTTGGCTGACCAGGCATGCATCAGAGACCTCACAAAGCTGTCAACCAGTAAGGCACCATCGAGACCTAGAAGGGCCAAGCCACATTCCACTAGGTCCCAATCGCACTACTTGGCCCAGGCCGGTTTCATCCAGCACCGCCATCAGTTAAGAGCGGGCGGATGACCAGGCATGTGACCTAGGAGTGGTGTGCAGGTGTCTAGGTCGGCTAGAATCCCGAGTCGACCTGGGGCAGAAACGGGCGTCGCGAACTCGTATCACGGTGTGTGAGGATGACGAATGGGGGCAAGCTTCACTAGTGAAATGAATAAGTTATAGGGCACCCATTGCGGAGACGATGGACGCGTGACGGGCCGTGTCTTTCCAAGACTCGTCGCCACGCAAGTTCCCTTGACATGTTGTGGTGGGCAACTACACGAGGGTGCCCGGTTGAGCAAAGCAGTGGCAGATCTGGCATCGCCGGTGTGTGTGGAAACCGGAATGGAAGTGAGTCGTTCGGGACCGGGACAACTCGTGGACACCCAGGCAACCCACTGGCACTTCCTTCCTACGCCATCAAACAGGATGACGGGTTTGTGGCGTGTTTGGCATGTCTTTGGGGTTCCAAGAAAACCGGTGTTCTTGCGCGGCGCCCCTTTTACACGACGGTTATTTACACTACGAGTCTTGGACGCGGCCCAGACTTGGCTCCTGGATAGCTAGAACTCTCGCCACGGCTAGCGAGCGGGAGAGTCAATAGAGAGAGGGCCAGGCGCGATCCGCGGGCCGCTCCCACCGACCGTGCCGCGATGGCCGTACTGATAGCACGATACCCGCTGAGGTGAGTCTAGACTATGAAAGGTTGTCTAGCCGCTTTTGGGTCAAGGTGAGGGTCACGAGCATACTCTGACGTAGTTGGGTGAGAGCTTGGAGAGGTCGGCATCGGTGAGATGGGAGCGGTGAGGCGTGCTGGTCAAGTGCCCTGATGGGTAGAGGTTAGTACACTGGAAGATGTTCCATGGAAGGCCCAGGCACTCGGGCTGGGTGAGCCTTAGGCAAGATGATGTCGCTCGGGATCACGGGAGCGGTTGCAACGTTGTTCGTTGGTCTGCGACGGCGCTCTGGAAAGTATAATACGGCTTGTGTAACGATGGGCGTAAACAACCTCGGTGTGATGAGGAAGGGAAGTTGTTTGCTGCGAATGTCAGGATCTGGTTCGTCGTTGGCGTGGCTAGTAGGTTTACCGACGGAGTGGTTGTTGGGTCTCGACTAGACGGAGGCTGTGACTGTCTGTAGGTGCTCGAACCTTGACTGGCCCCAGCCATCCTCAAGTTGCTCCATTTCTCAACTGTCACTCACACTGGATGTAAAGCATTGCGTCGCGCGGTCTTGTTTCTCGAGGTTTGTTTGGTCTTCAAAACCTGTAGCGTTGCCTCTGGCGATGTTCATCTCGCTCACGGAGGTTATGGCGTCGGAATCTCTGTCGCTGGTGATCCACATTTAGTGTGTCGGTCGGTGGGCCCCGCTTCGTGCTTCGATCGCACAACAGACGGCTTTGCTAGAACTGCAGCGCGCGTAGCATATATAGGAGTATTTCGGTTCGGTTGGTGGTTCAGCAGATATACGCATCCAATGAGCATACGCCGGAAATCGTGCTGCATTTACAGCACATCCGACTCTCCAAGTCGCTTCTGTTAGTGGCGCCTGTCGACGGATGCGCGGGCCTTATCCACTGGCCGGTCGCTGATCGCCGTCTTTCCTCATCGGGACCGCCAAGGAATGAGTCATTCTGGCTCATCCTGAATCACAGTGCAAGGGATCCACTCTGGGCGCCACGGCGACAAGGGCGGGATGCACCGTTTGGGAGGGGGCTACCGTTTTGAAGACGGAAGGGGCAGGGAGTTGGTGATGGGACGCGGATATCATGATGGGACATGGATCTCATGATGGGCATCGTAGGGTATCATAAGGCGTCAGAATGATTCATTTCTACTCTTGATGAGTTGTGTTGGTAATCCTCCAAAGGATTGTGGTTGCGGGATGCGGAGGACAGAGGGAGTCCGGTTGTGCGACCACGTAGAATATATGTACATTGATCAATAAGAGCAAGAATGAAGCCACCATTAGAGTCATCATCAGAACCATGATCAGAGTCATCATCAGTCACAATCAGCAAGTATCCATGATCAAGGAAGCATCACTCATGTAAGCACCGCACTTCACCTACCCCACCCCAGCCTCGTGTCCATGAAGAAAGAACCGGAATCCGACGACATCACCATGAGTCGCATGAGCCGTATAAAACAGGAAGAAACGACATCGTCCGAGACACCAAGAGGGCAAAGTCATATTATGGCAACAAAAGAATTAATTCGAATTCGCTATATGTACAGAAAACTAGAGTGGCTATGCTAACTGCGTTCGCATCCCACACAGATGTTTCCTTCCAAAGCTTTCATGCGCGACGACGCTTCAATCATCTCTAGGTATGATGGATTGATGGGTAAATAGGTGTACAAGATGCAATTGACTGGTTTTGGCGGGGAATCCCACCTTCTCACTCCCATGAGACGGACAAGTTCTTTAAGATTTGATAATGTGACGACAAAGAGGTGTGTGTGTGTGTGTGTGTGTTGTGTGGTTCTCACTTCTTGCTCCCCAGCATCTCCCGCAGGGCATCGACCTCGGCCTCGCGACGGACCAGCTTCAAGCGCAGATCGTCGCGGTCGTTGGTCATGTCGGCGAGGGCCTGCTCCAGCTCGGAGATGCGGTCGAGGCGCTTCTGGCGGTACTTGCGAGCGGCCATGGTGTTGCGCTGGCGCTTGACAGTGGCGGCGGCGGCTTCGTCCTCGGGCGAGGAGTCGGCCTTGCGCTTGGAGCTGTTGCCACTGCTGCTGGCGGGCGAGTTGTTAAGGCTGAAGGTGGAGAGGCCCGCGGCGTAGGACGGGGGGTTGGGTGAGGTGGAAGCCGTGGTGGCGGGTACGGAGAGAAGCTGGGTGACGGAGGTCGAGGCCAGGAGGTCCGTTATCTCCTGGCCCTGCGACAGGAAGTTGTCTTGAAGAGGGAGAGCCATCTCGCCACTGATGCCCAGCGGCGGCGTGTTCTGGGTCCCCATTTCGGGAATCAGAACGCCGCCGGCCGAGAGATCAAGCGTGGGATCCAAGAGACAGCCCTGGGCGAGCCAATTGTCGTCGTGGCCATCGCCCGCAAGCAGCAGGTCGGGGTCGGCGCCAAAGTCCAGGGACGCAGCATTAAAGTCGAAGAGGTCAAAGTCGGAGTTGCGAGGGTTAAAGATGTCGTTGTCGTTGTCATTGTCGTGCTGGGAGGGGAGCAGGCAGAGAAGCCCCAGAGCATCTTGGTCACTATTAACGTGGTGGCTTGACGGCGTCGCAGAGTTGCTGCGGCTGGAAGAAGGCCATCGCGTATTCAACGCAGGCGCTTGCGGCTGAGCACGATGCGTCCATGGATTCAGAGTAAGGGGGCTGCGGCCTCCCCTACGGACTTAGGAGGCCGGTAAGGCTAAAGGGGGGAGGAAGAGGCGGGAAAAGGCGGATGATTGCGTCCAGCCTTATGGGTTTGGGTGAAGGAGAAGGAGAGGAGGACGACGAGGTGAGGCGTGAGGCGGGGAGGTTTTATACGGGATGGATGGGGTTGAGACGGGAGCAAATGCACGACAGCCCACACGAGACTAAGGCGAGACTAGGAGATGGCGATGGATGCAGGTAAGCGGCCCCATTCCTCCCCCAAGCTATGGTGCCACTGCACGCCCGCGACCCGACGGCCTATCCCAAGGTACGTGGTTTGGGGTGTAGTGTGAGGTTGGTGGAGTTTTGCTCCGTTTCGGCCAGACGGAGATGCCGAATGTGGAGAGGGCTTAACGGTAGGTTGGATCGACCGTTTTCATAACGGTTGGCTTTATTGTGACGGGGTGTAGGGTAGTTGAGGTGGTGAGGATGAGATAGGCAGGAGATGCGTCTGTTTTTATTTATCCAGATTTTGAGGGTTAATTAGAACGAGGTATGTGAATTAGCTTCTGTGACTATATTCTATTTCTTTTTATCTTTTTCTTTCCTTTTGCCTCATAGCTATGGATTTCTATTCTAATTTCGAGCATAAAACATCACCCACTCAACATCTCAACTAGTAGCTTACACCAATCCAGACTTCAGCTAAGATAAACTCGAGCCGAACAACGGACAAATCGAACATCTCGTATCTTATCATTTATCGCGGAATTATTACCCGCTCTTCCGATCATCGATCCGCCACACAGCCCTGTGTCAATGACTCCTCGGTGGGGCCCAGCGCCACGGCGAGTCATGCACACGTTAATTGTTCGACCAGTGTGTTGGATGAATGAATGCAAAGGCGTGGAAATCCGTACGTGTACGCATTTGGCACCTCATCTGCTAGGGTTTGTTCTTGAGGAAACTCTATTTTCATGCTTGTTTCTTTAGTCGTGCTTATATTCACCTTCTATCCTTGACGCATTGATGAGAGGATATGCTGAACGAAGTAATGTCGCTTACGTGTCGTATCTTGAAGTTTGAATCTGCTGATCTACTGTGTTTGGCACATCCTCACACCAGCCTCACCTGGACCAGTCTGCTGCCAACTTACAGAACATGAAACCCATCTAAGCCGATCCAAACCATCAGCTTGCTTGACGTTACGCGGCCGATCGACAATATTGCAGACTTGGCAAAACCATCCTCATCCTTCCTCATCGACCAAAAGAAAACGCCTCCATCGCGAGGCGCACTCGACACCCGTCTGTGGTCTAGACGAGGCGGTTCAGTTCCAAAGATAGAAAACGAACAAGAGGAAACGCGTGGCCTGCAACCCTTCGTCCGGTCTTTGCGTCGTTTCACAACCCAACAGACGCGGGATTAACGACGCATTCTCGGCCGACGGTTTGGCTTGGCGGGCTGCTCACGCGAGCAACAAAAGGACCAGCTCGGGATCTACATAATTGCTTTGACGCTGTGGAATTCGCACTTGGACCCCGGCCCAGCTGGGAACGGGGTTGCGCGTCGTCGAAGCCACGGTTGAACAACAGAGCAGAACATCCACTCGGATCGCTCCACCCGCGAGCCACGATGGCATTGCCGCCGTGTTGAAGCTTTCGAGTTTCGACTCTCGAAATCTCGCTCGAACCCGCCCACCGCCTGTCCTGTCCTGTCCACTCGGTTGCGCCCCGAGGCAGGGCGGGCCCACGCACTTACGTAGTCCGGGGGCTGATGCATTGGCAATTATACAAGCTGGAACACTTGGCAGAAGACACCTTCCCGGCGACCCTGGAAGAACTCTAAACAAGCATGTTTTTTGGTTTGGCCTTTGCTCTCGTTTCGGGGCTTCCGGAAACAATTAACGTTGGTGGCCCTGGTGCTTCATTTGCACCCTTGATGGCACTACCCCGGCGCCGACGATCGCTTCCCCGGCACTCGGCGGGAGTGAGAAGCGGAAGGGCGCTGGCTGCGGCTTCGGGAGGTTACACCGATGTGTCGAAGGACTGGCGTTCCATTCAGTAAAAGACCCCTGGGGAACAATTGCGGATGCTGTGCTGTCATCGACTCGGCCTGGCTGGTCGAGAGCATCGCATCACCATCATGACGTCTCGCCAAGCCCACTCCGCCTCACAAGCAACAACAACAACCCCCCCGCAGCTTGGCGGAACTGCGGATCACCCTTGTCGGGCGGACAAGCTTTATCCCAGATGGCTTCAATTTCCCGGAGAGAGATGCCCAACGAGTTTCGCACTGCTATTCTCGGCTTGTCGTCTCCACGCGGACGGATCGAGAGGGGAGGATCGTCGTGGGGACTGAAGGGCATTGCCGACTTGCCAAGACTTGCGGGAGAGGAAGTAACGAGATTTCGATGCGCGCTTTGGCTGCCAAGAGTTGAGAGGTTGATTGATGGGACGAGGCTTCCAAGCTTCGTTTCTAGTATAAATAACCTTGATAGCCCTCGGCTTAAAGAGACTGCTCAACACCATCGGATCAGCTTCAACAACACCAACAGCACTAACACCAACAACACCAACACCACTCTTCTTACACCACTTCATCATGCACGCCCACAACATCGCCCTGGCCATCGCGCCTCTCCTCCTCCTCGCCTCGGCCGACGTGCAGCTCGACAACGACGACGTTCCCAACGCCTGCAAGGACATCTGCCAGCCCATCGTGACGCTCACGCAGCGCTGCGAGGTCGACCTGCGCGGCGACGACAACGACCGCGACGAGAACCGCCTCGAGGCCCAGTGCGTCTGCACGAACGACAGCTTCGACGTCGCCAAGATCGCGGCTCTGTGCCACGACTGCATGCGCCAGAACATTCGCAGCGACAACGACGACGACGACGACGATGATGATGACGATGACGATGACTGGGATGACTCTGATCTCGAGGGTAGGTGGTTTACACTTGACCTTGGCCAGTCTTCTAACGGCCCTTCAGAGATCAGAGAAATCCTCTACACCTGCGGCTGGTCAACCACCAGCTACGCCTCGGCCTCGTCCACGGCGGCCGACGGCATCACCGTCGAGGCCACGGCCCCCACGGCCATCTCGCAGCTGACGACGACCATCGTCCCGGGCTCGACCAACACGGCCAAAGCCAACTCCGGCTCCGGCTCCGACACGGCCAGCGCCTCCGCCGGCGACAGCTCCGCCACGGCCTCGGACGACAGCGCCTCGACCACGTCCGACAGCGCCGCCCAGGCTTCCGAGACGGACAACGCTGCTCCCGGCCTGGCTCCCATTGGCGTGGCCGGCCTTGCTGTTGCCGGCGCCTTTGTCATGTTGGCTTAAGACGCTTGTCGTCGTCTGGGGGTGGTGAATAGGATGTTTAGTTCCGATGACTGGTCCTTGAGGATTCAGTTTAGCTAGGATTTGGTTCGTTAAAGAGACGGGCTAGGACATACTGCTTAGCCTTGATAGTGCTGTGCATTAATTGCTCATTCAGTCGCTATAGACTTACATGAATTTACGAACCATCGTCACACCAACCTGGTTCGTACGGTGTCTGACATGTTGAAGTATAGTAGCGTATTCCGCCCTGGCACCAACACTAGCAGTCGGCTTACACGCAAAACACACCCACCTCACATCTCCTCAAACTTCCCATTCCCCTCGTAGTGTCTCGCCTCAACCTCCAGCTCGCGATCAAACCACCTCTTGACCTTGAACCCCCCCCTGCGCTCGTACACCTGCCGCTTCGCCCGCAGCACCAACCTCTCGCCGAGGAGCCCTCTGTGCCGCGCCTCCAGCTCCTTCAGCCGCGCCACGTACGCCGGCCGCCGCTCGCGCTGCACCTGCCGGAACGCCGCGCACTGCAGCGCGTAGAAGCCCTCGTCGTCGGCCAGCGCCAGCACCCGCGCCGAGACCCGCTGCCGGAGCCCGTGCAGCCGGGACTTGGGCACGGCGCCGCGGAGGGCCGGCGAGACGGCGTTTTCGCCGTAGACGTAGATGCCCTGGCGCCAGCGCACGAGACCGAGCCAGTAGCCGACCATGTGGCGGTACGAGAGCCACTCGATCATGTCTCTCCAGTCGTTCATGATGGCGACCATGGCCGAGATGAAGTCCATCTCGCCGTCAATCGCTGCAGTCGCTTGCATCGCTCTGCAAACAGTCAGCATGGCATCTTTCATTCCCGGGGAGAGAACAGACATGAAGGAGGAGACGAGTTGTCGCTGTGGACCGTTTGACACTCGAACGGGGACCATCACGACACTGTACGCGGAAGAGATTCATGGGGTTTTAAACGAAAGGAAAGTCAACTTCGTAGCCTTTTATCCAATGGCTGTCTGCATGTTGGCAAAGTTAATTGGAGGCCACTAAGGGACTTAAACTCATTGACTGCATAACCATGTCCTCTCTCTATAGGCCGTAATTATTGTATTGCATTGTGCTTTTCTATTTTAACCCGCCATGACCGCTGGCTGACGTCTCATAAAGCCATCGCGTAGCAATATTGAAATCCCCCGACGTCGATGCAGCGCGCGCGTTGAAGCCGTCGCCGCCGACCCCTTTTACTACCTCCCGGTAACCTTCTTCTCCAGGTACCGCAGCGGGATGTAGAACAGCGCGCTCAGCACGAAAGCGACCTCGAACCCAATGTCTCCCGTCGTCTTGGCGATGGGACCCGTCCACCACACCTGCGCCATGCAGGGCACAACCAAGCCGAAGGAGAGGACGCCCGCGGTGATGGCTGCGAGGCCCGTGGGGAGGTGCGAGGCCACGTTCCAGATGGCGTGGTCGTACGACGCGTAGTTTCCGCGGCGGAAAAAGAGGTGCTCCGTGATGACGATACCGATAAACGACGCGGACCAGTATGTGATGAGGGCGATGAAGTTCTCGAGGTTGACGAAGAAATCCCGCTGCGCCCGGATCGCCGTCGGGATGACGATGACGGTCACAACAATGGCGAAGGCGTACCGGGGGATCTTGATGAGACCGGGGATGAGCGTCTGGAAGTTGAGAGTGATGGCGTACATGGTGCCGCCCGTGTTGCCAAGCAGCGTTAGCGATAGGATAACGACGACGAACTTGCCGAAGCCGCCGGCGCTGGACAGCATCGCCGCGAGGATGCCGCCGACGAGCGACTGGTCGTAGGCTTTCTCCCATTCGGGCTCGTTGGGGAGAGCACCAGCAATGGCAGCTCCGAGAACCATGAGCAGAACCGTGGGGGTAACAAGGCCGAAGTAGCTGTAGGTAAAGACCCGCCATCTATCACGTCAACCGTCAGCAACTCGCCCGAAATCACGCATGCAATACAACTCACGAGGGAACCTTGGGATCGAAGTAGGTGGTGAGATCGCTGGCAATCGCGGCCCAGGGAATCATATACCCGGCGACAATCATGCCAAAGTTGAGCACCATGCTCGCCGAGGCCGGCTCCGCAGGGACCACCTGGTTCTTCAGCGCCGATCCGCCGCATCCCGTAGCAATGGCGATGGCGATGATGGCGGGGATAAATGCGTATGTCTCGTAGTAGTGCAGGACCTTGAAGCCGCAGAATGAGATGAGGAGGGAGAGGATGCCGATGATGACGATGCCGACATCGGGGGTGAGGCTGCCGCCTGAGACGGCCGAGAGGCACTGGCCTCCGACGACATAGATGATGACAATGAAGCCGGTGAGAGTTGCCAGGTTAAGCAGCACGGGAATAGAGACGATGTATCGGCTATCAAAGTTAGTACTCTGAGAGTGAGAAGTTCATGGGTGTCATACCCGAAGCTATATCGAGCCTGGATCATCTGCCTCATGCCCGTCTTGGGGCCAAGGGTGGCGAGGTACGCTGGCGCAATCGAGGAAAACATGCAGAAGAACAGAATAACCAGAGACGAGTCTCTCAGGCTCAGACCATAGGCAAGAGGCCCGAGCATGCCAAAAGTGATGCTGCATCGCCGTGTGAGCAAATATCTCGACTGAGTCACGTCGTACGAGGGCTGTTACTCACCCAAGGATGTTGGCATTGATGGAGAACCAGATGGTGAAGATGTTGTAGAACCGCGTCATCTGGCGCTCCTCAACAGGAATGGGCTGGATGCCCTTCTCCTCGACCCGTCCCATGCGCAAGGCCTTGTGGAACATCGACGACGCCTTGATGCTGAAGGTGTCGCTCTGGTCATCTCGGTCCGCGTCCGGGGCTCGCTGAGCGGGTACGCCCTTCTCGGCATCAGTCTCCGCCGTTGCCATCTTGATGTTTTTGAAGCTTTGCTTTGTTTTCTCGTCCTCTCAAACAGATATCACGGCGTCTTGGGCCTAGGGACATGCGGCGTGGAATCCTGTCACGATATATAGAAGTCGAGCCTCCCCGTCCGAACCCTTGGGCACGACGAGAAAATTCCTGTAATAGACTCCGGTCTACTGGAGTCACGACTCGGCGGGTGTGTGCTTAGTTGCGGCATAAACCTTGTCGTCGGCGCTCGGAGGGCGTACCACCAGCTAATCAGACACGTCCATGACGCTCTAGCGCCAGACACAGTGTCTCTTGGGCCGTTTTGGTGCTCTTGGGTAACATGAATGCGTGAAATGAACTGCCAGATGCGTTCCGACGTCGCGTGAGGCCTGTGAGTGACCCTCGGTTCCCTGTAGCAAAAGGTCTAGGCCATTCGGATCGGCCGCCGTCCGTTCCAGCGGTCCAGCCCACAAACGCCCTCGCACTCGCCGACAGCCGCTGAAAAGCCGCTAATGAGGCTCCCTGGCTGCAAGCCTGCAGCTGGTCGAATGTTCTGCGCGTGCTTCTGTGCTTCTTCGCCCAGCTTCGTTGGCGGAACCAACCTGTTGGGGCTCTCCGTGTGTCGACCCGCTTCCCGTTTCGCCTCCGGGGTGCCGCCGCGTTTGTTCGCCAAGGGTCCAAGACAGTCTCGAATATCAAAGTCGACCGTAGGGCGGTGGAGGCGAGTGAGGCGATCCCCACCGAAGGCAAATCCCATCATGGGAATCCCAATTAGCAACGCTGTTGGTGGCATGGTAATGTTCCCCTCGGCCAACGCCCCGTCAGGCTGTCACATCTACGTCTTCGTCTTCTTCCCTCGGAAGAAACCCCCGACCGCGCCCATTAACCCCCCAAGCCCCTTCTCGTGGCTGTCCCCAAC
>JABSTB010000470.1:0-55980 GCA_013756995.1 Neonectria neomacrospora
ACCGTGGGCGGGCGGGCATGTGAACCGCGGGGCCTGTTTCTGTCAAAGTTACCCCGGCTAAGTGCCCGTCATCGCGGCAATGGGCAATTAACCTGCTTGATGTGGTTGACAGCCGGCGCCGAAGTCATGCGTATATCGATCAGCGAGGGCGGATGACGATGACTGGCCGACAATGCCCGTGGAAATGCAATTGTGTGGTTTTCCCTGCTCAGCTCAGTTCCGAATGCCTAGCCGGCATGTCATTTCGTTCGGGACCGAGGCGAGGCATCACTGCCGGTAATTGCTGGTGCTGAGTCGCACAGTCAGCTTCTCGGCGCGCACTCATCTAAGCACTCGTCTAAGCAATAGTCTTGGCACGCACTCTGTCTCGGCCAACTGGAATACGTATGTCAGCGGCAGATGTCAGAAAGCCATCATCGCATTTCCCGCAGTCCCCCACTTATCCATCTCCCATCACACACTCCCTTCACACCACACCTCTCTGCTTTCTCTCCCACTTTTCTTTCTCCCTCCCACACTGCACGACCTTTCCAGCTCTACCCTCACTCCCTCGTGGCAAGCAGCACTCGGCGAAACCATTCACCCTCCGCTATCCCACAATGGTCCCGGCCATTCGGGTCTGCGAGTAAGTCGCCGTAAGGCAAGCCTAAAACCTTGAGTCCATGGGCCTGGTCGTCGGCAACTTGTGCAAACCTTGATTTGCCGGCCGTTGAGTTTGCCGCCATCAGCGGAACAGCCCAACAGCGCTTCCGAAAAGGGCCACCGAGCCGCCGGGGTCGCATCGGAGTTAAAAATATCTGCCTTGATCGCCGCCGCATCCTGGTCTCCGGAACATACATATAACCAAACATCCCTCCCATCAATCATCACACTCTTGGAATTGTCCAACATCGGCGCTTGTCCAACTCGACCCTCTAACCTCTCCACATCCGGCCCCAACTCCGCCGTCCCGCCATCCCGCCGTCGCAAACAAACCAACGGCAATTGATACCACTACTAGTCATTCACCCGCCCATCTATCACACGGCCTCATCGACTCTCCGTCCCGACCCTGGCGCCATCGTATCCAACGTCTCGGCCTGCGGCTTCATCTCACTCATCATCGCCTCGTCGCAACATCACCACAACAACACCGCAACAATGCCCAACACACCCAAGGTTCCCCTCTTCGACGGCAAGAAGAAAAAGCAGAAGCGCCAAGAACAGGAGCGCCAGCAAGATGCCATCATGCAGCGCGCCGCTTTGGAGGCCCAGGAGGCATCCAAGGCCGCCACCTTCAAATTCCTCGCCGCTTTCCTCGAAGAGTCCGTCTGGAGCGATCAGTTGGATCAAATCTCCATCACCTGGGATGCCCTCCCTCCCATGCAAGAGCTCTTCACTTATGGAGAGCTGCCCGAGACCGAAGGCACGCACGCCTGTCGGCGCCTCTTCAAGGCTGTTGTAATTTGGGATGATCTTGGTCACGGCCTCTGGAAGAACCTCAAGAACAAGACCCACCAAAGCGGGAGAGTCTCAAGAGAGCTGGTTTCATCCTTCCAGTCCAGCCGAGAAACCTCAGCCTACCCGACGCCTGAAAGATCACGAAACAACTCTCGCTCATCGATGGAATCGAGGTTCTCCAAAAAGTCCCGCCAACAATCCACCGATTCACAAGACCAGGATGCCGGGGGCTGTCCTCGTCGTGCATCAGTCGCCGACCTAGCTTCATCCTTCCGCAAAGGAAGCAATGGAAAGGTTCCCGCCCGCCGTTCTACCGATTCTCAGTTGCCCCTTGCGCCCCCTGCCGAAGCCACCAGCAGGGCTGCTACTCCGTCGCGATACAGGCTACCCAAGATCATTCCCAACGGCTGCGCGAACGCCGTCAGGAAGACGATGGGCTCTTTCGGCGAAAGCATTATCCAGGGTCATGGGGGTACCCTTTGAGTCGCAGCACCAACACTTTTTTTCTGACTTTGGATATTTGGTTTTAGCATGGCGCAAACAAGCGATTATACTCTTATAGCTAGGCGCTGGGGGACTTTGGGAACGGACAAAGGTCGACACAAGGTCGCCTGAAGGGATTATCTTAAGCACGGCGTTTTGGGTTCATATATTTGGATGCAAGGATCTAGGGATCAGGGAACGGCAAATCAAAAGTTCCAGGCACCGGTAGCTTCTGTCTCATTCAGACAAGAAAAATACAATGAAACAACGATCAATGACACGAACACGATCTGGTGCCTTGTGACCCGCTCAATGCAGACGAGAGCCTTCGACGGTGCCAAAACCCGTCGAACTACTTAAGGTTCTTAAATCAAGGGTCGTTACCTACATTTGCAACTATTGAGGCATCGAAGTAGAGCAGAAGGTATCTCAAGGTGTTCACGTGACAATTCACGTGTAACGGCAAGCAAACACCAACGCCAATGTGCCTCCTCGTTCCAGCTCTACGGAGTAGCCCGTCCAAGATTTCAATCCATCCTCAGCCCAAATACCCACTTCCGCTGTTCGCAGTCTCGGTCGCAGGCGTCAGCTGTTTCACTACTTTCCATCGGCATTTCTCTTTGGCCCATTAGCGGCAGTTTGCTTTGCTCATTTCACCGAGGGCCAATGGGACACAGCTTGGTCTAAGCCAGCACTCACGGTGGCGCTACCCTTGACTTCTTTGGGAATGCCCTCCTCCACGCTTAGATGGAGAAATCCCGCTCTTGACGCTGCCCCATCTCTCCCCATTTCCCAGACACCTCGTCAACGTTAAATACCGGAACCAGGGCAAGCGAGTGCTCCCTGGCCAGCCCTACGAATACGCGGGAGGGCCCTTTCCAGTTCCATCGTCAGGACTGTATATGCTTCGCACAGTTATGAGTTATAGCTCAGGGTTCATACCCATGGGGCTCACTGCCGATAGGCTCTGATTGCCCAGATCATGAGTCCGTCATGCTGGGACAGGTCGGCTCAGCTACACACCGACGAGATGCCATGCGGAGATTGTCACTGCACAACGCGCTAAAAACACCATCCAAGTCTGTCGGGTGACAGCTGAACTTCCCATCCTCAGCTTCGGCTTTGACGCTGCACCCCTGGGATAAGATCAGGAACGGCTTCAAGGGAATCAGTCGCCTTGGAATGTTGGGCCTTGACACATGCTGGTCAATGGTTCCTGCGTCAATCCCAGAGACCGTCAACAATGGAGGACCGCCAAATCTAGAACGAGGTGTAAGCAATGGAACGACATGTAGCCGAGTTTTCAGCTCTTCAAGCCATCCGGACTAGCTTCAGGGGTCTCGGCCCCTACTGCATCTCGCCCTGCCTAGGCACGACCTGGACCCTCCAGCTCCCCCACAGGCACCAAGTCTCAAGGCCTTCGCAAATCGACGAGGCGCCTGGCGTTTCTTTCCTCTCTGGAAATCTTGCTTTCTCGTCATTGTCTGTGGTCGTGATTGCTTGATCCAAGGGACCTTTCTTTGGTCCATCCATTCCTTTGTTCCATATCCTGTTCTTGCCCGCCCCGGTTGGGTCCCGGCGCCATGCGTCACTTACACGGCCTTGCACTGGTCGTCTTGGCAGGCCTTACCACTCTTTCCAGCGCGACTGAGGTCGTTTACGTGACCGACCTGGAAATCTACACGCTTCTTGTATGTGCCAGTCTTCGCATGCGTACAATCCATCATGCTAACTTCACCAGGCGCCTTGCGTTGCCAGTGCCATCTCATACGACATCTTTGCTCTCACGTACTCGACCGCCTGTGGTGATTCAGAGACCGACTTGCAATCATGCGTCTGCTCAAACACGGCAATGTTCAAGGACGTTTACTCCTCGATTTCCACCGACGTGACGTATAGCTGCGGCTCGAGTGCCACGGACGATATATGGAGTGCATCCAAAATGATGGATCAATATTGCGACCAGGAGAGCATGACCGTCACGTTCTCTTCTCCAACAACCAACCTCGTCAACGCCTATATCACGGATCTGCCCGAAATGGACTACTTGCCGCCGTGTGCACAGTCGGCATTGTCTGAGGCGGTAATGGGAGCAGTATGTATAACTTCTTTGGAACACCATGGTTCAGGCACTGATCACGACCCCAGGCAGCATACAGATGCCCCGAAGCCGCTGAGCTCCTTGCGCCCTGTGTCTGCAGCAAGGAAGCTGTCGTTAGCGATGTCAGCGACACAATCCGGAAGTCAGTCAAGTACTCGTGCTCCAACAACCAGGATGTCACCTCTGCGCAGCACTTCTACAATGAGTATTGCGCCATGAATGAGGGCACCACACATTTCGCGACCCCAAACGGGCCCCCGGGAGATAGTCAGTCATCACAACCCATGTCGTAGGAACGGTCTACTAACCTTCTCAGTGACATACCAAATCACTGCGTTGCCTCAGTTCAAATCACTTCGACACTGTGCTCAGAGCGCGGTCTCTTACGCCATCTTTAGTGTATGTCCTGTCTTCACATGCTTCGATTCTCTCGCATTCGCGTCTAACGTTTCTTCAGCAAAGCAGTTGGCTATGCGGTAGTGGGCCCCAAGAACTGGCTTCTTGCGTGTGCATCAAGTCGGGAATGTCAAATTACATGTCCAGTATCCTGACCTCGGAGGTCAAGTGGTCTTGCGACAGCACCGCCACCGCCGATGTTTCTTCTGCCGTCGAAGTTTGGGATTATTACTGCAGTGCAGCAGAGAGCAAGGTCATTGCCACTGTTAGCGAGTCGATAGCCCACACCTACCCAACCGCCAGTTCCAGGACTGGATCGACAGCTCCAGCGCAAACCGGATCGGGAACGAGTGGCAGCAGTTCCTCTGGCGAAACCGCTGCCACAAGTGACGGCAGCTCCTCTGGTGACAACAAGGAAGAGTCTAAGGGTGTCAGCGTTATCCCGATTGCAGGCGGCATTGCCGGTGCCGTGGCAGTGGTCGCCGTTGGCTTGGGTCTCTTTCTATTCTGGCGAAGGAAACGGCGACAAGCAACACGAGGAGTGGAGATCCCCTCAGGTGGTGGTGGTGATTCCCATGAATATCACGGCCAGCCGGAATTGATGGGGAGCACTCACCTAACACCAGGCATGGGCGATGACAAGAAAATGTATGGCGTGTCCGAACTGTCTACCGGAAACAGTTCTCCTCGCCCTGAACTATACGGCGGGATGAAGCCCGGTGTAGCTGAACTCCCTCCAAGCCACACGGTCACTGCCGAGCTGCAGTCCCAATTCCCACCCGTCGAGGGATATCATGCTCCTCTACCTGGGCAGTACGGGCATCCATCGCCTCAGTCTGGCTACGCGCCCTCGCCAGTAACTCCCCACGAGCTACAGAGCCCAGGAGGCTATGGTCTCCAGCCTTCACCGCAGTTACAAAACGGACAGCCTGTGTATGAGTTCCCGGCACACCCGCCACCAGCCGCTCAGGGACCCAATGGGCAACCAAACTCGGCATGGCAAGCTGGGCCAGTGGAAGCATACGAACTTGACTCGAACGTGGGTCGGTGGGCGAAATAGGGGTTTCCGTACACGATGTTGACAAACATATGAAGACGAGCGAGGTTATGAGGCGCTTTGGTGTGGTTAGATGTGCTCTAGTCTGGCGTTATTGGTTTGGTGTTAGCTAGCGGTGAATGATTTAGACTTCCAGCGATTTAGAATGTAAAACATTCATTCATTTTCAACTTGATGCAGGAGTGCCGATCACAGACTATTCCACCGCTGTTCATTTTGGTGCTCTAACTAGGTTAGGGGACACGGGTATATCAACGAAGTAAATAGCCAGAGGTTATTCAATATTGAAGAATCTCAGTAGTTTCAAACGTTCTTGCTAGTAATGTACATTCATAGAAAACTCAGGAAACCCGGTCTGGGGTCCATTCCATTGTCGTTTCTGTCCTTGCCCGGCATCGAATCACCGATTCTCCAAATGATATAGGGTAGGCCAAAAAGTCGGAAGAATGTTATTGCGGTGGGATGCAGCTCATGCGAAACGCGGACAAGCTCAAATGAGGCGGCGGCTAGCGAGGTGGTCTGTGCACCGTTGCTCCTTCAGACAGACAGAGCTGAGCCTTGTTTGCTTCCGAAAACAGTGGTCTCGTCGTTCAGGCGCGAAGCTCCAATTTCTCTGCCTCATCCTCACCACCAAATTCGATCCTTTGTTCTTCACCACAACACGGCACCCGCCAGCCTCGCACAGCCTCATCTCGTACTTCTGCGCGCACGCGCCGACCACCGACGAGAACTGCGTGCTGCGGATTATCTTCCCTCCTTTTGTGCAAACGAGCTGCGGGAATGACGAGAGCCGCGCTGTTGACATAAACGATCCACGACCATGGCGGCCGCAGATGTGGACATCGGCTACATCGCGGGCCACCTCGGCCTCGACCAGCCCGTCCTGGGGACGCTGACGACCGAGCCCACCGTCGACCTTGTCACGACGCTCCTGCAGGCAGTGGCTGCGAAGGCGCACGAGTTCGACACCCTCTACGCCGAAAAGCTCCAGACCGACATCGAGCTGGAGAATGCCGTGCGGAGCTCTGAGACGCGGTCACAGACCTTCAAGGCAACTGCCGACAAGGCCCTGAAGGATGTCGAAGAGGCAAGACAGCAATTGAAGGACGAAGGTGGGTGCTTGCGGGGTGTTCCTGATGCTAAAATGTTCCGTTTGCTGATTCTTTCTTCCCTACCATAGAAACGAAGCGCCAGTCCATCGAAAATGAGCTCCAGATTCTCAAGGCAAAGAAGTCGGATAACGACGCCGAGGTCAAGGCCCTCAACGACAAGATTGAGACCCTCCAGTCGTCGAACCGAACCAACCTGAGCATTATCGAGTCAAACAACAAGCGCGACCAGACGCTCACAGAAGAGCTGACGAAGCAACACCAACGCAATGTCGAGCTTTCTCGCGAGGTCACCGCGCTGCAGCAGTCCGAGCAGAACGCCAAGGGTCAGCTGAACAGCGCCAAGTACCGCGAGGAGTCTACACAGCAACAACTGGACCTGGCCCGCAAGAACAGCGAATGGCTCGAGAATGAGCTCAAGACCAAAAGCGAGGAGAGCCTCAAGTACCGGAAGGAGAAGGGCTCTCGTATTGCCGAGCTTCAACGACAGAACGAGGACATTCAATCGCAGGTCGATGCCCTGAAGCGAACCGAGCAACAACTTCGCGAACGACTTGAAGCTATGCAAGCTAAAGCGGACGACGCCCTTGTCAAGATCCAGAAGCAGGAGGGCTCTTTCGCCACGACGATTGAGAGCTACAAGCAGGAATTGGAAGACCAGAGGCGGTTGGTGGACATGTCTGACCAGCTTAGCAAGAAACACCAAGAACGCGTGCGCGAGCTGGAAGCCGAAAAGGAACGTCTCAAGGACAACTATGAGAATGAGATTCGACGCGTTAGAGTGGAACTAGAGCAGGAGAAACAGGCAGGAGTTGAGATGGAGGAGCGGATTCGTCAGCTCGAGACGGAAATCGACGAGCTTCAAGTACGACTGGAGCATGCTCCACCACCTGAGTCGGCACCACAGACTCCCCGACCCAATGGATCCATGATTGGACGGGCAGCGTCTCCTTTCGGAACACCTGCCTCCATTCGCAGCAAGTCTTCCATCACAGCCACTCAGGCCATTGAGCAGCTGTACCAGGTCAAGGGCCAGTTGACAAGTGAGCGGCGAAGGAACCAGCAGCTCTCCGAAGAGCTGGACAATATGATGACCGCCTTGGAGGCAAAGGCCCCCGAAATCCAGGACCTGCAAGCCGAATCGGAGACTCTCCGCAACGAGATCGCCCGCATGTCCGAGTTATCTCAACAAAGCTTCGAGGAGCGCGATGTCTCTCGGAGGGCCGCCAGAAAGGCCGAGGGCGCTCTCGCTACAGCGCAGGCGGAGACTAAAATATTGCGCACTCAACTCCGGGATCTCGGAACGCAGATCCAAATGCTTGTCTTCAACATCCATGCCATCGAGAAGGGCGTGGATCAGCTTACTGATGAGGAGACGTTTCGTCTCAAGCAGCTGGAGAAGGGCGAAATTTCCGAGGAGGTGCTTTCCGACCTGTCCGACACCCACCAGTTCATTACGCAGAAACTGGTTGTCTTCAAGGACATCAAGTCTCTGCAGGCCAAGAACGAGGAGCTCATGCGCATCACCCGAGAACTCGCGGACCAGCTGGAGAGTGAAGAAGCACTGGCTGTGAAGCACCAAGCGAAGGAGGATCACGACATGGTTGAGAAGCTCCAGCAGGAGCTTGAGCACATGACCGAGGAGACCAAGTCGATCAAGAACACCATGGAGAGCTACAAGATGGAGCGAGACATGTTCCGACGTCTTCTGCAACAGCGAGGTACAAACGGAGATGAGGCGTCCATGATGCGCAACTCTCTGGACGGCAGTGGTCGAATGCCCTTGGTTAGCATCGAAGCCGGAGAGCAGACTGAGGCTCTGAATGAGGCACTACGCAAGCTGCAAGCCGAGTACGACAGTTTCCGGGATGCTCAGGATGGTGTGCGTAAGGACATGCGTGCCCAAGTCGGCAGCCTCACATCCGAGAAGAATGCCTTGCAGACCGAAAACGTCAAATTGCATGGCGATGTGCGCATTGGGGATGAGCGACGCGAGATGCTGAACAGCAACTACGTTGCCCTCCAGAACGAGAACCGGGAGTTGCAAAAGCGAAGCCAGACCCTCTCTGAGACAGCGGCCAAGCAAGATATTCGAACTCAGCAAGTTGCCGAGGAGCTCATCGAGGCTAAGGGCTTACTCGACAGCATGCGGAACGAAACTGCCAACCTCAAGGCTGAGAAGAAACTGTGGAAGGACATCCAAGACCGACTGAGCAAGGACAACGAGAGCCTGATTGAGGAGAAGAACCGACTTAACAATCTTCTCGCCACCCAGCAGTCGCTCGAGAATGAGCGGAACTTGGGAGAATCGGAGACTCGACGGAAGGCCCAGTCTCGAATTGAAAGCCTCGAACAGGAACTGAGCGACACCCAACGGAAGCTGTCCTACGAAGCGGAGGAAACCAAGAAGTTGCAGCTTAGGAAGGAGTATGAGGCCAAGGAAGCTCAGAAACGGATCGATGAGCTTATGGCCAGCCTGAGCCAGATTCGTGAAGACCATGTCGCTGTCAAGACTAGCAGAGATCATCTGCAAGCTCGAGTGGACGAGTTGGCTGTTGAGCTGAGGAATGCCGAGGAGCGAGCTGGCCGTCTCCAACCCCGACCGACCCCGAGACCCGGCACTGCGGCCGAGGTCAACGAGCAGCAGCAGCAACTCGAAGCCGAAGTCCAAGAACTCAACATCGAGATCTCTGATCTCAAGCGTGATCTGGACATGGCCAACACCCACCTGGAGAACGCCAAGGCTCAGGCTGAGCAGTACAAGGAGTTGAGCCAGGCTAACGAGGAGGCATTGGAGGACCTTCGGGCTTCTCAAGACCAGTACCGCCAAGAGACCGAGGCTCTCATCGAGGAGAAGGACGCCAAAATGAAGGAACTAAGCCACCGAATCGAGGACATGTCTACAGAACTTTCTCGATCCAACACCGAGCTTTCAAGCCTCAGAGATTCGCAAGGAGAAGTGGCGCGGAGGTATGAAGATGAGAAGGCAATTCTCGAGGAAGAGGTCAGCAGATTGAAGGAGGAGAGTGCACGACACCTGGAGGCAACGAGGTATCATCAGCAGGACCTTCGCGCACAAGCCGAGATTGCCACAAAGGCGCAACAAGACTACGAGCAAGAGCTCGTCAAGCACGCCGAGGCTGCCAAGCTCGTTCAGCAACTGAGGGTTGAGCACAACCAATTCAAGAGCGAGGCAGCATCTCTACGGAGCGAGGCAGAATCTGCCAAGGTGACTCTCGCCCAGAGCGAGACTTCTTGGGAGGACCGTCGACAGCAACTGGAGCAGGAGATGGCTGAGCTGAAGACTAGACGCGAGGATGTCAACGCGCAGAACAAGCTGCTCCATCAACAATTGGAGGGCCTCACTGCGCAGGTTGTAGCACTGCAGCAGAAGCGCAGCGACAGCGATGACGTTGATGAGAGGATGTCACCTGTTCCGATGGGAGATGCCACCGAAGGCCTTCGTGAACTCAACAGCTACCTCCGTCGTGAGAAGGAGATCCTCGAAGTCCAGTACGACTTGAAGACTGGCGAGGCCAAGCGACTTCAGCAGCAGCTCGAGTATACCCAATCGCAACTCGATGAAGCACGTCTCAAGCTTGATCAGGAGCGCACTCAGACAGCTCAGAGTGGTCGAACCTCGATGACCCACCAAGACCTCATGGAGAAGCTGAATGAGCTCAACCTTTACCGCGAGAGCAGCATGACTCTTCGAAACGAGAACCAGCAGCTCAAGGATCAAATTGTGGAGAAGAACAACACGATTCTGGAGATGGAGGCCAAGGTTCAGCCGCTCGAAGCCGAAATTGATACCCTCAAGACTCAGAAGTCCTTCTTGGAGGATGAGATCAAGCAAGTCCAGGAAGATCGCGACCGATGGCAGAAGCGAACCGAGGGCATCCTGACCAAGTATGGTCGTGTTGACCCTGCCGAGATGGAACAGCTTAAGGAGAACATCACCAGCCTGGAGGCGGAGCGAGATGCCCTAAAGGAGGGCGAGGAGCCACTGAAGGCCAAGGTCACCGAGCTCGAGGCCACCTTGGAGACAGAACGAAACGGCTGGAGCACGACTCGCGGCAAGTTAGTGGATCAGTTCAAGGAGCGGTCGAGGAAAATTACGGGAGAACGAAACGAGGCTATCCAGCGAGCCAACCAGCTTCAAGAGACCTTGGACAAGGCCAACGGCGATCTTGAGGGTGTCAAGAGCCAGGTGGAGGAGTCCGGCCAACAGAAGTCAGAACTTGAGCGACAGATTCAGAACTTCGCCAAGGAGGTGGAGGAACTCCGACAACAAGCTCAGGCTGCCCAAGCCGCCCAGGCCACCCAAGCTACCCAGGTCTCCTCTGAAGCTCCTCAGCCAGCCGAAGCAACCGCTTCCGCGGAGGTGGTCTCACAGCTGGAGCAGCAGCTGGCCAATGCTCAAAAGGAGTTGGAGGCTGTCAACGCCCAGAAGCTGGGAGCTGAGCAGCGGCTCGAGACGCTTCGGGCCGAGTTGCAGGGCGTCGTTTCTGAGCGAGACGAAGCAACGAAGAAGTTGCAAGAAGCTGTTCAGGCTAACCAGGCCACTCCGGCCGCCCCTCAGCCGACCGACCAGACCCCCGCTACAACCGCCCCTACTGAGACAACTGAGGCTGCAGCGGAGACGACGACCTCTACTGTTTCGGACGAGGAGAAGAAGGCTCTGGAGGAGAAGGTTGCCGCAGCCGAGGCCAAGGCTGCCGAGTTCGAACAGAAGGTCGCCGAAATCGAGACCAAGATCCAGCAGACTGTCAAGGAACGCTCAGACAGGATGCGGGACACCTTGAACAACAAGCTCAAGGAGACCAGGTCCAAGATGGAGGACGAGTACAAGAAGAAGGATGAGGACCTCAAGCTCAAGTTTGAGCAAGAGAAACAAATCTGGCTTGCCGAGAATCCCACAACCAAACCGGCGACCGAGGCACCTGCTGCCAGCAACCAACCTCCGGCCACTCCAGCGAAGGCCGAGGCCGCCACCGTTCCTTCGACGCCAACTTCGGTTGGGCCACCGGATCTCTCCCAACTTGACGACGCTCGTATTCGCCAGTTCCTGTCCACCAACTCGACTGTTAAGAATATTGTGGCAGCGAACATCAAGAAGAAGCTTGAAGTGGAGAGTGCTAAGCTGAGGGCGGATCTGGAATCGACCCTCAAGAACGAATACGACACGAAGATTATATCAGCGAGGGAGCAAGCACAGCTTATGGAGTCCAAGAAATCTACCTTGCGAATCAACATGGCGGAAAACAAGTTGAGGAACACCCAGGCGAAGATCGGTGTTGTGGAGAGGGCTGCAGCTGAGACGCCTCAGAGGGCTGTTGTTGAGGTTTGGGAGGTTGCGAAGGTGACACAGGCTCCCCCACCAACCCCAGCCGCCCAGAAGCCGACACCCGCTAGACAGAGCTCAACAGCCGGTGTGCACCCGTCGCCATTACCGGCTACGCCTGCTGGCAAGGCTGTTCAGGCCGCTCAGGGGACTCCGGCTGCCGCAGCTACACCTGTGACAACCGAACAACCAAAGCCAGCTGCGGGGGGGCAATCTGCGGCAAGGGGAATTCCTGCGCCGAAGACTAACAATCCATTCGCTGTCTCGACAAACGCGGCCGGCACAGAAGCGCCAAACCCATTTGTATCAAAGGGTGAGGGAGCGACGGCAACTGCCCCCTCTGTGGCTCAACCCCAACAGCAACAGACGCAGCAGCAGCAGCAGCCGCCACCAAACCAGCGACAAACACCGCAGCAACACATCCAGCAGCTACAGCAGCAGCAGCAACAGCAGCAGCAGCAACAACAACAACAACAGCCTGTGCGTTCCAGTATTCCTATGCCTCGTGGCGGTGGCCGAGGCAGAGGTGGTGCTTATGTACCACCGAGCCAGCGAGCGGCGAGCGGAAACCAGGAGGGTGGCGCACCACGTGCCGGTCGTGGAGGACGAGGAGGCGCCAGAGGTGGACGTGATTCGCTTAACCCTGTGGCGAACGACTTTCAGCCCGGTAACAAGCGACCAAGGGGAGATTCGGAGGTTGGTGGAGGAGCCAAGAGGGCAAGAGGAGCACACTGATCAAACAGTCTGTTCCTATGTCGGTGAGACGAGAGGAGTGATGGTATGTTCAGGATGTATTACAAGTATGTACTCGTATTTGCAGTGTTTGCCAACGCAGATGGCAAAGGGAACATGGAACGGATGGAAAGGAACGGAAGGCAATGGGCCAGTATTTGAGCATTTTCTGTACCTTTCCGGGCCGCCTTCGACGGAAGACAAAAGACTATTTTTCCTTGGTTGTTTAATATTTATGGGTTCGGCTCATTCAGCAAAGTGGTTTCCAGTGACCATTTGAATTGTAGATCTTATGAGAAACTTTGAGAAGTTTCTGATACTTTGATCAGCTAGGTTAATCGTATCACTCCGTGGATTTGTCCGAGTAAATTGAGTCTGGTATTAACCTAAGTAAGCATTCAAGCATGGCAATCATAGCGTTCAGACCAGTTCATTCGTGTCTGGTTGTTGGTGTTGATGGATGTGGATCAAGGTCGGGGATCGGCAACAACTTTTGCCGACAAGCGATAACGATAAGCAAAGAAAAAATACTTCCCCCGTCAACTTTTGGAGCTTTATCCCACTATCGTACTACCGGCGGAATTGGATCGTGGACGAATAGACACACGACAAAAACACGAAATCAAGCCTGGACACGTACCGTCGTCCTCGAAAAGGCACGTTCAATTTCCAATGGTCCCTCCATCCAAGAAGCGTAAGCTTCCCAGCTCAGCCGGCCCCGCCCCGAAGCGCACCAAGAACTCGAAGCCACAGTCTCGAAAGACGAAGAAAGGCAGCACCGCCAGCATCGCGACCCCGCGGAAGGCCGTCGACGCTACTTCGCTTGGGTGGCAGACGGTGGGCGAGGAGTTTGGAGGACTCGAGGTGATCGAGGGCGTGGACGTGGTGCGGCATGGGGATCGTGTGCAGTTTCTGGTGGCTTCGGATCAGGACAAGAAACAACCAGTAGCGAGCGCCGACAACGACGACAAGAACGACAACGACAACGACGACAGCAATGACGCAGGGGACTCTTTTGAAGGATTTGGCGACGACGCTGTGGAGAGCGGGGGTGTCGATTCCGACAAAGCTGGCAGTGGTCAAGCTGGCCTGGAGAGCAAGGACGCTCCGGCAAAGGATAAGGGCAAAGCTAAGGCCAAAGCCAAGGAAGACGGGAAGGCGACAGGCAAAGACAACAAGAAGGACGCAAAGAACAAAAACAAAAAGAAGCTGGGCCCCAAAGATGACGACGCCCTGGCAAAGGCCCAGGAAGACGTACAAAAGTCCGCTCCACAGGGCAACGCGTTCGATGCGCTGGCCGATGCAGAAGAAGAAGACGAAGACCTCGACATGGCGGCCTGGGTTCCTCTGAACCTGTCGCCGTCCATCATGTCCGCCATCGCCCGGCTCAAGTTCGCCAAGCCCACCCTGATCCAGGAGGAGGCGATCCCCGAGATCCTGGCCGGCGAGGACGTCATCGGCAAGGCGCAGACGGGTTCCGGAAAGACGCTTGCCTTTGGAATCCCCATGGTCGAGCGGTGGCTCGAGATGTACGAGGGCCGCGAAGACGTCAAGAAGACGGGTCCCATGGCGGTGGTGCTCAGCCCGACCCGCGAGCTGGCGAAGCAGCTGGGCGACCACCTCGTAGCGTTGTGCGAAGGGCTCCCGAATGCTCCGTGGGTCTGCGTCGTGACCGGCGGTCTGAGCATCCACAAGCAGCAGCGGCAGCTGGAGAACGCGGACATTGTCATCGGCACGCCTGGACGCCTGTGGGAGGTTCTGGGCGAGGACATGGATCTCCAGGACTCATTTTCCAAGATCCGGTTCCTCGTGGTGGACGAGGCGGACAGGCTGTTCAAGGTCGGCCAGTTCAAGGAAGCCCAGGACATCATCGGGGCGCTGGACAAGAAGGCCCCGGAGGCAAACTACGATAGCTCCGATGAGGATGAGGATGAGGATAAGGACGAAGACGATCCGGCTTCGACTCGACAGACGCTCGTCTTCTCAGCGACGTTCGACAAGGACCTGCAGACGAAGCTAGCCGGCACAGGCAAGAGCAAGAGTGCGGGCAAGAAGGGCAAGGGTAAGGACAAGGGCAAGGATCTGCCGGACGACGACCAGCAGAAGATGGCGTACTTGATGAAGTGTCTCAAGTTCCGGCGCGAGCCCAAGTTCATCGACGTCAACCCCGTCAGTCAGATGGCTACGGGGCTTCGCGAGGGACTAATTGAGTGCGGTGCCATGGAGAAGGTGAGTCTTGACTTGACGTGCACTAAGAGCCGTGACTGACAATGCATCTAGGATCTCTACCTATATACCGTGCTACTCCTTAACCCCGGCCGTCGCACTCTCGTCTTCACTAACTCTATCTACGCCGTGCGCCGTCTCACGCCGCTGCTGGCTAACCTTAACCTGACGGCACTCCCGCTGCACTCGCAGATGGCACAGAAGGCGCGCCTACGCTCGCTGGAGCGCTTCAAGGCGTCGCGAAACGCCATCCTCATCGCCACCGACGTGGCGGCCCGTGGTCTCGATATCAAGGAGGTCGACCAGGTGCTGCACTACCACGTGCCGCGCGCCGCCGACACGTACATCCACCGCTCCGGCCGCACGGCGCGTGGCGACCGCAGCGGTACGAGCATCATGCTCTGCGCTCCCGACGAGGTGCTCCCGACGCGGCGGCTCGTGGGCAAGGTGCACGCCAAGCGCGACGCCAAGCGTGAGCACTTCATCCAGACGCTGCCACTGGATCCCAAGATGGCGTCGCGCCTCAAGCCGCGCGTGAGCCTGGCCAAGCGGCTGGCGGACACGGTCATGGCCAAGGAGAAGGCGCACAGCGACGACAAGTGGATGCGCAACGCGGCCGACGAGCTGGGCGTCGAGTACGACTCGGAGGACATCGAGGTGGCCGCCAAGGGCAAGCCGGGACACGGTGGGCGGCAGCAGAAGGAGGCGGCGGCGCGCAGCATGAGCAAGGCCGAGTTCGGGGCGATGCGCGCGCAGCTTCGCGAGGAGCTGAGCCGGCGGGTGAACCTGGGCGTCAGCGAGCGGTACGTGGCGGGCGGGAGGGTGGACATCGCGACGTTGCTGAAGGAGGGCGCCACGGGAGGAGTGTTTCTGGGGAACACGGATGCGTTGGGGTTTAAGATGTGAGGGTTGAGGGGATGCTCAGGGGCAACCAGGGAGTCTGGAAGAGAGACGTCGGTGTCATGTACAGTCGATTATTGTAAGCCAACGTTAAAAAGCGTAGATATCAAGATTATATATCCATCACCTCACACAGTGTCCAAGCCAACGCCCAACGCCACGCCGGTATCCAAAGATCAACACAACACGACTCCTGGAAACAGACCACGCCACATCACATCACACCTGCAGCGACAATCCTCAGACAGTCCCCGGCTTCCGGCGGATCTCGACGCAGGCATCCAAGGGCGGGATGATGGTGGCGCCGAACCACTGGGGTTTCGGCCGCTGGGGAATCATCTTCATGTCGTACTTCAGCAGGATGGCGGCCATGATCAGCTTGAGCTCGTGGGCGACGAAGAAGCGGCCGGGGCTGTTGGTGGTAGTCAGTAACGCTCCCGGATGAATGCTTTTAGACGGGATAAAAGCAACGGCTTACCATGCGTGTCGGCCGTGGCCGAAAGCAAGGTGACGATCACTCGTCGTCACCATCCCGAGCCCTCTCGCCGTAGCCCCGTCCTCGGGGTTCCCCAGCCGCTCTTCGTCCGTCTTCTGCTCCCACGCCTCGCGGACGCGCGAGTAGCGCCAGGGATCGTAACCCTGTGCCCCGGGGTACAGGTCCTCGTCGTGGTGCGTGCCCTCGAGGTTGACGGTGACGAAGGCGCCAAAGGGCAGGGTCCAGCCGAGCGTGGGGTTGCGCAGGCCGTCGCGCGCAACGACCTGGCGCTCGACCAGCGTGGCGGCGAAGTTGCTGAGGCGCTGCGACTCGCGGATGGACGAGTCCAGGCGCACCAGGCCGGCGAGGTTCGTCTTGGCCCAGGGCCCGGCTTCGGGCTTGTGGGCGACGAGCTCGGCGCGCAGGGCGTCCAGCACGGCGTCTTCGGGCCGGGTGGTCAGCAGGTCCAGCATCCACGACTGGCCGGTCAGGGCGGTGGTGTGGATGGCGGCGAACTCGATGGGCAGCATGCGCTTGGAGATGACGGCCGGGTCGAGCTCGAAGGCGTTGCGCTCGAGGCGCGCCAGGCGGATGTCCCAGGTGATGAAGTCCTCGGGCGGCGTGTAGTCGGCGTACTCCGGGTCGCCGGCGTCCTTGCGCTGCATGGCGTGCAGGCGCTCCCTGATGGTCGGCAGCACGAAGCGGCTCGCGGCGCGCCAGTGCAGCCAGTTGGGGATGGCCAGGAGCCGGCCAACCAGCGGGTGCAGCACCACGGGGAACATGTTGAGCAGGAAGCTGTTGCGGATGACGTCGTCGACGAAGCGCACCATGGCCGCCAGGAAGCGCGGCTCGCGGCAGACGGGGTCGCCAACAAGCAGGCGGTTGGTGACGCGCGGGACGATGGCCAGCCACATGTCCCAGAGGTTCACCATCTTCCAGGCGTCGTCCACTCCCAGCACGTCGTCCACGGCCGCGCTCACCTCGGCCTCGACGCCCGGGATCAGCCCGCTCAGGTGCCGCGCCAGGTACTTGTGCATGGCGCGCGTGGCGAAGCTGTCGCGGTCCAGGTCGTGGCCGAGGAAGTTGTACGGCGAGTGCAGGATCGAGCTGTGCGCATGGTTGGCCGAGAGCACGTCGTCGGGCTGGTCCATCATCCAGCCGATCTGCGAGCGCGGGAGGACCACGTCGTCGGGGCGCGAGATGGATGCGGGCGCCACGAAGGCGACGTCGTGCTTGCCGTACTGGAAGGGAATCAGCGTCATGAAGCCATCGCCAGTTTGTCCACGGGGGCTATCACCCTCTGGTATCCCTCCTGGATCCACGTGCGGTGCTGGCCAAAGTACGACACGCTGTTGCGCACCTTGGCCAGCCAGCCGCCGCCGCCGTGGCCCATCCACGGGATGCCCCTCGGATACCGCGGCTGCGTGGCCGTGTCGAAGACGAAGGACGCCACGAGGAAGAGGACGCCGTAGCCGAGGATCCGGGTCCACGTAAGGGAGGCGAGGACGGCGGAGAGGACGGAGGGGTCTTGTTCGGCCATGGCGACGAGGTCAATTGGCTTCCCTGTGATGCTGAGGAGATCTGGAAGCTGGTTCCGGGGAGAAGAAGTAAGTTATCGATGGCGTTGAGAGATGGGTAGTAGTGCTGACGATGATGATGCTGACCACGACGATGCTGACCACGACACGCAGCTGATAAGACGCCGTCGTCGTCTGCTATTGACTGCTCTCTTGTCGAGGTGTTTGCTGAGCTAAAGTACAGAAACAACGACAGTGAAGAAGGCCACCGTCCTCGGCCCCAAGAGTTTCCCGTCAGTTTCAGAAACGCTGTCCCTCGCCGGTTGGTGTTTGAGAGTGAAGAATGACGACATGATTGGGTCCCCAGTAGGGCTTCGTTCCCAGGGGTATCAACTGTATTTAGTGGGCTGCTGGATGCCTCGCCAATTGCCATCTTGTGTTTGTTAAGCAGTGGGGTTCTCTACGAGGAGTCTAGGGTAGGCTACTTAGCACGGGATGGCTTCAATGAGGTTGTGGATGAATGCCAAATGCAACAATCAGTAGTTGTTATATTGTCTCCTTATACATCTCACTTTCATTAATGTAAACCATTGAAATAAATTATATCCCGTTGCCACGTCTAAGTGCCCCCAGCCTGTCCTTGTCTAACAATCTTGAAAACAACCATTGTTTAAGTTCCATGTAAACCATCTCTTTAACAACAATGGAAAAAGAAGAAACACCTGCGCTTGCCATCCATCCTGTTCCCATCAGTGAATAACATAATCCCTCACCACTATGAACGCCGTCTGGCGAGGACATCCCAACCCATGATAGCTTCACTAACTTTTGATAGCTTCACCAACTCTTGATAGCCCATCAACTCTTGATAACCTACCAACTCTTGATAGCTCACCAACTTTTGATAGCTTCACCAACTCCTAAGCCTCACCACCCCGCCCAGCCGCCTGCCCCGAAGGCAAGCTCTCCATCGTCGCCGACCGCCTCCTCCGCTCCCCGCGCCCAACCTTGACCAGCTCCAGCCCGTTCTTGATCGGCGCATCGCCACGCAGCAACAGCCCAATCTCGCCGGGATGGAACCAGTTCATCCACGCCAGCACGACCAGCATCAGCAGCCCGTCGAAGACAAAGACGTAGATCTCCTTGCGCATCAGCGCGCCGGCGTTGCCCTCGATGAACTCCACCACGCGGAACACGCTGCGCACCAGGATCAGCGTCCCCGTCACGTACAGCGTCGCCAGGTACTGCCGCCACCGCACCGCCGGGTCCGAGCCGCGCGGCGTCGGGCTCGCCGCCATGCGGCGGTGGAAGAGCGCTGCGACGGCGATGAAGCATCCGAAGAAGACCAGCTGCACGAAGAGCCCAATGACGATGATCTTCTCGCCGATCTTGCCGATGTCGTGGTTGATGGCCATCATGCCGCCGCCAGATGCTTGCAGGAGCAGCGAGGTCACGTCGCCCAACACAAACGTCTTGGTGAGCCAGCGCTGCTTGATCAGGGCGTAGTGCTCGCCCTCGGTGAGCTGGATGATTCGGCCCAGGATCATGTAGATGGACGCCGCCATAAACGCCGGCGCGATGAGGATCAGTAGGTTCTGCATGATGTACGGGCCCAGCGTCCAGCATCCGACATCTTGCATCGCGCCCATCAGCCGCCCAATGTATCCGATGAACTCGGCTGAACGCTCAAGTCAGCACTCTCGAACAAAGTCTTCTCTGTTGGATCGTAAAACATACCGCAACCACCCACGACTAGGGCTGAAAGATACCACGTCTTGGTCCTCCAAATCTGGAATATGTGTAGGAGGGTCGTGATGCCGAAGAGCACAATGAAAACGACGTTGGCCTCAACCGAGGGCTTGAACCGGTACAGCGCCCATTGTGCAGTCTCGTAGTCCGGATTACAAGCGTCGTCGGACATGGCGTCTTTGTAGCCTCGAAGGGTTCTGTTGTTCCAAAAGGGCAGCTTCGTGGTCGGCGAGCGGACCACCTGGTGGTGGGTATAACTCGGAGGAGAACTCGGAGCTTGTAGGGAAGGGCGTAATCCAAAGTTGAACGAAGTGAAGAACAGGAGGTTGATCGTAGATGTTAGATCTTGTCTGAACCACGGAGAGCTGACTTGGACCGGTCACTCAGATCTGGCAGAAACAGCCGGAACACCATTCTTTTATGGGACAAAGAGGGAGCGAGGCCAAGTCAACCCCTCGTATCTCGCAAGCATCTCGTACCCCCCAGACTCCACCGACTGAGCCGCCTGCAAGGTGTTTCGTTTTGCTCCTGCGCAGCCTCATCTGGAAATGCTATCGGACGAACTGAGTCCCCGACAACCTGCCAAGCAGTCAGACTCTCAGTCTCTCAGTCCGCTCAGCCTCCTCGTTCCCCAGTCTTGCGCGTGGCCGCAGGGATCCGGGAGGCTCGCGCCTTGCCGGAGCCGGCCTAGCGGGTCCGAAACCCGCGTTCCGCTGGTCGTTTCCGAGGATTCGGGTTCGGGTTCGTGTCCACCTCGCTTCCTCAACCTCCTGGATCACGACTTGACCAGTATTAAGCCACGCCCGCCCTCTGGGCCCTCTCGCCTTGTCTCTGTCCGAACCCGCGGACCTGTGGCCGGTAAACCGATCTGAAAAGATGCCCCCGCGACGCACGCACACCAAGTCTCGGACGGGCTGCTCCAATTGCAAGCGCCGAAAAGTTAAGGTATGTTGCTTATTCTCTTGGATTGTGCTCGGCTCGATTTCCTATTTGCTCCCTTCATCTGGGATAAGGCTAGGAATATCTTTAGCGAGACTGTGGTGGTGGTGGTGGTGGTGACTGACAATGGTTAAAGTGTGACGAATCCTTTCCGACATGCTTCAATTGCAAGAGACAAGGCGTGCCATGCAGCCTCTCCGTCGAGTCCACCGACGAATCTCCCGGCACCGAAAGTCCCAAGTCGTATTCCTCGCAGCCCAATCTTCTCTCTCAGACGCCGAGGTCGGGCGATGAGAATGGATTTGCGTCCCCGGTTGATCCTGCGGCCGTCGCCATGGCTGCTGTCTCTGAGCAGCTTGCACCCTTACCAATTCACGAGCTCTGGAGTAAGGACGTCGAGCTCATGCACCACTATTGCACTGTGACGGCCGACACATTGTCTATTCGACGAGAAATGCGTCATGTCTGGAGGGTCGTCATCCCTAAAGAGGGCTACCAACACCCGTTCGTTATGCACGGCATCCTCGCCATCGCTGCCACCCACAAGGCGTACCTGGTCCCCAACAGCCGAAAAAGGTATCTGGCTCTGTCAGATTATCACCAGACTGTCGGATCAGAAGGCTTCCGTTCCACTTTGTCAAACGTCTGCCTGGAAAGCCAGGGGGCACTCTTCTGCTTCGCATCTGTTGTCGTTTTGTTCATGTTCACTCTGCCCACCCGATCAGTGACTGGAAGACTTGAAAATCCCATAATCAACCTACTTGAGCTTATTGGTCTTCTCAAGGGTATCAAGACAACCCAGTCGCCGCTTATGCCGGGCTTTATAAAATCAGAATTTGCTCCCATTATCTACGGCATCTGGCCGATAGATCAAACTGGACCTCCAGCAGGGCAAGTATTCCCCAGCTGCAGGCCAGGACAGGGCGCTGACAGTCCATGCAGTTATCCATCTCTCGAGAATTCCCTTCTGCCCATAGATACCTGGGACGCGATTCGCACACTACGCGATTTTCAAGAAGCCGAAATACCCTCCGCCAGCCTCAAGCATTATATTGAATCGATTGACAGACTCGAAGACACTGCCAAGCTTATCGCCTGTGCTGGTGTTCACGTCGAAGCCGGAGCAGTTATTGCCTGGATGTATGGGGTTGACGATAGCATTCTCATGGACATCGGTGCATACAGGCCTCATGCGCTCCTCACCCTTGCGTATTATTCCCTCTTCCTTGCCACGCTGGAGAAGAACTTTTGGTACTCGAGAGGCTGGGGGAGACAGCTAATAGACCAGATCGAGACCAAGCTTGCTGGACAATCGAAGTTTCTGCGACTACTCCAATGGCCAAAGCAGAAACTGACCGACTTGTACCAATGGTGATGGCACAGCCTACAACCCCAACCACGCCAATCAGTCGTTTGCACGAGAAAGAATCGGAGATGACGAAATCAGCCGCCGTTGCACCGAAGCCCGCCTCAAAGCTCCTTATCCATCGTCGTATACTCGTTGCTCGTCGACATCAGTTCAATCGGTCTCCAGGTATCTGTGGTCAGATTGTCTAGCATCTGATAGTATGCCTCTTGACGAGTCGTCGAATGCCGGGTTGAGATTGCCGAACTGAACGACTCAGACGCATCAGTTGGGACACCTTGACCTGGACTGGAGTCTGACGGGACTTCACCAGCAAAAGTATCGAAAGATCGCTTGTGTTGAGAGGACGAAATCAAGATGGGGGTGGGTTCAGACTCAAACTCTGGATGCACCTCCTCTTGATTTTCTTCGCTGCTAATAGGTGGTTGCGTCTCTGGTAAGAGACTAACGAGTCTTTTGGGTTCATGGCTATTGTGTGCTGGGGAAGGGCCTTGATGCAGGCCTGGGGAAATCTCCGTATCTTGAGAAGCAACATGAGGCGGAGTTCTTGGTACGGAATCGGCCGTGATTTGGCTGTCAGCTTGGTTGATTGATATGACAAGTCCTTGGCTTTGCACTGCCATCTTGATGTCGTGCTCAAACTCACTACCTGAACAAAACTGCCCAAAGAGCGACTCGATGCTGATTCCTGAATACTAGGGTTAGTCCCGTGCTTCTTCGACGGAAATTGGTGGTTTACCTTCCCTGAGCCACTCCTCAGGATTTACAGTACAAGGCCAAATATCCTTCGGTCGGAAGACTTCGACTAGTTGGCAGAGCTCGGAATAGGATGAGTGCCTGGAATATGGAAATTGGATCGTTGTGGGTAGGCCGGCTGGCCCTGGCCGATCCTCGACCACTGGTTGCTTTGAGGCTGCGTAAATCCTCTCGGCGATTCGGACGACAGCCTCCGCCACCGAAGGCTCATCATTAAACGAGGCAATCTCTTTATCAAGATAAAAATTCCGACCTGTCGAAATTGCGCGTGTCAAAGCTTTTCTGAGATTCGAAACCGCCTCTAGTGAAACGTCGTCGACCCAGAGCCTACACGCTGTTAGTGATCCATGAATTAGTAGAAAAAACTTCGGAGACGAACGCATCCAGTAAAGTGCTGAGGCCGGCCTGATCCAGGCAATCTAGCTCTGCCTCTCGCTGCAGATCATCACCGCCACCACCGACGCCAACTTCAGCCAGATTCTCTCCGTTCGCCAGGTGGGCGACGATCGGTTGTATGACAACGGTGGACGGACGCCGAGCGATTTCACACATGTTGCCTTTCTCACAGCTGTGAAGGCGAACAGTTTCGTCCGAGGTCAAGCAACCCGGTTGTTGAGCGTTGCTGCACATGTATCCTGTGAGCGCTGGGGATTCTGGAGTGAGGTGGTAGTCGCTGCTGAACCGCGCTTCCGACCGACGCGCCTTCAAAGAGCCATATATAAGGAGTTTGTAATCGTCAACATGAATCTACCATCGGTCAGACGGAGCGTTTTGAATATGACGCGAAGCCGACTTACCGGTGACTTGAGAGCCTTGGACAAGGCAACCCATACGCCTTCATACCCGTAAGTCCAAGCTTGAAAATGAAATACGGTGTCGCAGGGATATCGAGCAACTTTGCGAAGGAGCTCCGCGATTCCTTCGGCCTTTGTCTGGAATGGGATGTCCTGGATGAAGGACGTGTCGAGATAGATTTTGTCTAGGGTTTTGATGCCCGAGGTGTACTCGACGAGAATGGGACTTCGTGCTATCGAGTTGACAAACCACGGCTCACTTCGTATGTCGCCAGTGTATAGAATAGCTTTGCCATCGCCTTCGATCACTTTTGAGTCCAATGAGTTAGTATAGGGGGGAGGTTTGGTGATTATTGGTCTCACAGAACATGACAGCCCCAGGGCAGTGGTTTGCGTCAAACAGGGTCACCTGAATGTGACGACCAGGATGAAGCTCGATCGTAGTCGACGTCTCCAATGGCAACGGTTTCTGTCGTAACGTAAGTAGCCGCCGGGGCAGTTTAGGGAGGCGTAAGCATACCAAGACCTTGGCCAGGTGCTTGTAGGTCTGCTGTCTTGCCTCGAGGATGCCGGTGGCGTAGTTAATACGGCAAGGATATCGTTCCAACCGGAGGAGGATCTCTTTCGTAGCCGCAGAGCAGTACACACTTGAAGAGTGTAAGTATAATGCAAAAGAAGTCGATGCAGTGGACATACAAGGGCGATCGCAGGCTCTCCAGGCCAGCCAGGTGGTCGCTGTGGACATGGCTCAGGAAGCAGGCGAGGGGAGGCTGAATATTAGAATGTTTCCGGAAGAAGTCAACTGCTGACTGGTTAGCTGGTTCCTACGAAATTCACTGCCTGGACTGACTTCTGATGCCTGGAAACTCGGCCACGATGCCGTTAAAGGTGGACATGGTGAAATACCGCTGGATGCAAACCAACAGCTAGCAACGAAAGAGAAAAGGCTCTAAATACTCAGAAAAGCCAGCGAGAGGAGTTTGGTGGTTGGGTCCGGGATGGCGACGAGGTGTCCATGCTTGTTGGGGTTAGACGCTGCTTGCAAGAGAGTTGTTGATGTAACCGTGAACTTGTGAGGGAGGGCGTGAAAAGAATGTAATGCGGTGAAAGCTGCTAGAACTGCGCACTGTGCTTGAGGGCAATTGAGTAACTACGGGATCTCGGCTTAGCGGATCGGGGACAGTGCGCAAATATCGTTCAGCGACTTGTGACACTGTGTGTCTGCGTAGGCAACTAGCGGCACTGATTGATTCACCATTCATCTTTTGAGGACGGCACACAATGAGACGCTCTTCCTTGCGCAGTCTTTTGTGCGCCTATCGGTTGAAATATAGTCACTTTGCAAATCATGCTGTGGATTGGAGTGTATTGCTGTAGCCTGCCTGGCCAAATACTCAGTCTAGGTAGTCGCTGGTTCCCAGCTGGTAGCCACTAGTTCTTGGATAGCCGCTCGTTCCAACAAGTGACGCATGTCAGGATGATCCATTTAGTCGTTCTGGGCAATACAGATCGAACGTGCTGATTATCGAAATCGAGCCTCGCTATTGCTTACAATCACAACCTTATTTGCGGCCAAAGATGGAGTAATTCCTGACAGGGATAATTCTCCCGAATATGTTCCTTAGCATAGAGCTCAACTCTGAATGCATTCTATATGTACAAGAACAGCGCAACCACCATCTCCTCTTTCAGTCTCGAAAGCCCCACTGTTGGCGTTCCCCATGACGTTTACTGACACTGGGAGTACCACTCGTTCACAGACTTGCAGGTCGATCCAGACACGCAGCAAGACGCCCCAGTCCAGCCCGATCCACCACATTAAGCCCATTTAACAGCACACTGAAACACAAGAGGTCAGCTCTCAGATTCGACAATCAAAAGAAATTTGGTGTTGTGGAGAAACTCACGCTGGCGCCAGACCCGCTGCTGCTGTCACTCTCAGTCACGGTGCTGACCTTGGTGGTCGTGCCGCTGCTGCTCGACGTCGACCCCTTGACAGTGATGCTCGCCGATCCGCTGCTGAAGTAGCCCTCGGTGGCCATGATCATGTAGTCGAACGTGCCTAGCTTCAGGCCGGCCTTGGCCCAGGCGTCGAAGTGGTTGCCGGTGGTGATGGTGCCGCCGACGCGCTTCGTGCGGCGGACCGACCAGTACTGCTGGAAGGTCGCTGTGCCCTGGATGGACGGCGCGTTGGTGCGCGTCGTCGTGTATATGTCGTACGTGCCGCCGTCGGTCGTCACTTCACCCTTCTTGGTGGCGCCCGTCGACGGGTTGTAGGTGCCGAATGACTCGACCACGTAGTACTCGATGAGAGGGCTCGTTGTCCAGCCGTAGAGCGCGAGGTAGCTGTTGCCATTGGGGCTGTGGGTGCCGGAGTACTCGACGGAGCTGTGAATACGATCAGTATTGCTGCCATCGCCCGTAGTAAAATCAGTACTGACCGTCGGCTGCCAGGGTTCCATCCCTTGCCACCAACAAAGTTGCCTCCCGTCTTCCAAGACACGCTGTACTGGCCAGCGGCCCCGTTGGTGTAGGTCACGTCTGAGCCGCCATCGGTCCACCAGGAGTAGTAGAACCTAGGACAAAGTTTAGCTTATATGACCGCAAGAGCACTCAAGACATTCCATACCCGTTGTTCGTGCCAGTGCTGCTAGGAGTACCAGCTCTCTTCTGAATTTCGCTAGGAGCAGACAAGGCTCCGGCGACAAGGGCAAACCCTGCGAGAAGTGAAGTAAAGGCAACCATGGTGCTTTACAGGACAAGAGAGAACGAAGAAGCGATTTAGAATGTTTGCTTTGACTGTATCAATCTTTCATTCCCGCCGCAAGAAGTGGAAGACCCCGAGTCTTTACGTATTATTCCCCTGTCTCCAAAAGTCAATAGCGTTCAGTTGATATGGAGTCAAAACCGCGGGGAAACATCTCGGATGGGCAGTTCGTCCGTTTTTCGCATGGATCCAGCCGGGGAAACAGAAACAGGCCTGAAACAGGTCCAGCCACGGTGAAGCTTTTTCGAGCGCCACTCGGCAGCCCATATGGAGCCACCGGAGAGATCGCAAATGAAGGGTCGCCGGCCCACGGTTTTTCCATCCGTTTAAACTTGGCCTTGGCAGTTCGGAAACGCGACCGAGCATTCTGTCCCACGCGCGAAAGGGCCGCCTTGGCAGGCATGATCCGACGCCCGATACGGTGGTGAGCCGATATTTCCGGCCCATCGGGCTCCTCAAAGAGGACTACGGCGTATCTGGTGACTATATCTGGCGACTACTGCCATTCTAGTTTGGGTCGCCTCCGGAATTGTTCTCATTTGGTCGCCGCGCATTGAGATTGAACCTTCGGCATTCATGCGGACTACTGCCCAGGCCCGAAGCTTTGAGCAATGATACGACTTCGTACAGCCCGCTCTTTGGATATTGTCTGGGTATTTGCGTATGATGGTATGTCCTTCGGTTAGAAATTCGGGTAACCGATTGGAAGCCCGAGCGTGAGGGATCCTTTGAGAACTAAAGGCTCTGGAGACTTTATGAATGGATGGGCTCGGAAAGAAAAAATTGCGAGAGTAGCCCTAGTTGTCAATCAATGCGATGGAGGTTTTATTGGTCTTGAAAAGTCCAGCTGTGCTAGCTAAATGAAATCCAAGTTTTCATTTACCACGACGCTTACTATCCTTTACTCCCTTACGGCCCCCTGTCGGCTCTATTGCTTGAATCATCTCATCCCGCACCACCCATAAACTCTAACCCGTCACACATGCTCATTTGTCTGTCTTGGAACTTATGCAGCAACAGGGCCAGCTCCGTCCTATCCTTATGTCGAACTTCCTCATCCAGCTGCGGTTGCGAACGGCACCTACACGGAGGGCAGTGCACCTCACACCATTGCGATGTCCCAAAATTGCCGTCGGAGAAGATGTACGCCGCTTGATGCTGCGGGCGTTGACATATGTCGATGTTGTGTGTTCCGCGAGCCCAGTTGTGACCACGTCTATCTTGCTGGCAGGCGGCGACAGGCAAGAAGACTTTTCATATTCTCGCAGTTGCACTCCTGGATTGTACTTCTGCTGCGTCAGGCACCCATTGACTGTGCAGACACGGCAAACCAGCTGCGGTCTATGTTGAAGACTATTCGAGCTCTCATGAGCTGTCATCAAAGAAGGAAGACTTGATGACGTCGGAGGTTGTCGTTTTAACAGGTCATGTTAGACCCAAGCACGTTGTCTTCGGTTATGCCGTTGAATAATAGCCTTCGCTGGAAACACTGATGTCGTTGCTCTCTGAATCCTCGTTGATAATTGCGCTACCATGGCGTGCAAGGGCTTAATGTCGGGCCTGGAATCGTTCGTTTGACAGCGGGATTCGATCCGTTTGATTTGCCATTGGTGGCGGAAGATCTACTTTCCCAGCGTGAGGAATTTCAAATGAGGGAAGTCTGAATCGAGACTCCTTCCTGATCGGAGGGCTTGAAAGTCCATCTGTGGGTGCCACCCGAAGGCATCCCGGGTGCATAGGGCTAGAATTATGAGCAATCCGTCAAACATGTCGTAGTTCTCGCGAAGCCAGATGGCGCCCTCTGGCTGGGTCCCCGCCTTGTTGTGTCGCTCGACTTTCCGGGGTGTGATGTATATTTTCAGGTCCCGCAAGCTCCTTGTTGAAAGCGCCTTGGTGAACATTTTTGACTCTCTGAAGCGCTTGTCATGGTAGTCAACCAGGTTGGAGATAGTCAATTCCCTGATGGGAATGGGTCCTAAATCTGCGGCCTCGGGGGGCGCCGTCTCATAGTCCGGTTCGAAGTCATACGGCAGCCAATCTTCATCCATTCTTAGCTGCCCTTTGGCCGACCAGGTTCCAGCCAGACAGTGGAAGACGGTATCAAGCACCCTGTATCTGAAGCCATCCATCTCTACACCCCTACTGTGGATGTTCCTGGAGTCAATGTAGTCGTGTTCGTCGTACCCACCGAAGTGCAGATGCAGACTCTTCATGTTGTGGAAGCAGCGTATCAGTGGAAGGGCATTCAAGAAGTCAGACGGGTGGTCCGAAACGAAACGATCCCGGGACGCCCAATGGTCGACACTGGGTCCGCGCCAGGAATCGCAAGTGACTTCCCGCACGAGGGGACGCAACTTCTCCGACTGCGCGATCCAGACAAAATGTTGGTGGTCGTAACAACCCTGCCGCGCTCCCAGGCTCACGTGTCGAAATGTCCAAGCCGTGGCGATGTCGCCGAGCCGGTGGTTGACGAGTCGGAGGCAGAGGAGCGGCGGCGTAGGCAGCACAGAGAAGATTTGGTCGATAATCTCTGAAGGCAGCCTCGCCAAACTAGCTGGAGTTGTCGCGTTCATTGTGAGGCGGTGCTGTTGATGTTGCAAGAAAATTAGCTAGATGGCTAACAGCAGCGTGTGTCGGGTTGGGATCGCTCTTTTATATGAGAAGAAACCCTCAAGGTCTTGATGAAAACGGAAATATAGTGCACGGTTGGGAGCTAATCAGTGAACCGCAAAGTGTAGTGCATCACAGTCAGGGACGCTCGAAACGGCCCGTTGGACTACTAGACGACGCGTTAGGAAATGATAAGGGATAAAGTGAGTTAGTATGAGACCTTCCTAGTTCATTCAATTTGCGCCCACTAATCCTCAAAAGATATGGCCGATTGCACGAAGTCGCCCTTTCAAACCCCTTCGCCTCGGTCTTTCCATCCTCCACAGGGTTGACTGCACATTCTCAAAGCCCCCAAAGAACTTTAAATCAGCCCAATAAATCTATAACGCTATTTTTCAAGGTGTCATTATCCAAAGTCTGTTGTGCTTCTGCCCTGGTCATTATCGGAGTCGTCACCCTCAATTGGACGATGGCATGATGCAGCCGAAGTAATTGGCACAATTTCTAAATGGCATTTTCGAATGACACAAAACGGCACATTATTTGAGATCGTTCCCGGCTTCTCGTTCATACGTTTGAGGTTTTTTGTCCCCTAAGACTACTTTGCTGTTGGCATTTGAGACATGGCTAAGAGATTGAGGCCAAGTGCGGCACACCCAGAAGCGTCGCCAAGGGGCCGAACCCGTTTGCATCCCTTGAACTTAGCGACGAATCACAGCGATTCCTTCCAAGATCAGCCAAGATGCACTGAATATCCAAGCTGGAGCCTATGCTGTTCGAGGGTTTAATCGCCTGCAAGATGTTAATGACCTTACTCTCCATGTCCTTGCACTCCTGGGTAATAAAGGCATTTAGCTTGCCTTGTCAAAATGACATATCGTGTATTAGGTGTGCAAGTGAGGAGTAAATATTGGATTTCTGCGACTATTCCTCAGTAAACGCACTCGAAAAGCGTGGTTGTGTCATCGAGTGTGTCAGCAAAAGTCAATCCCCAACTGCCTCCTCCATCTCTTGACATAAGCTTTTTGATAGCCATAACATTTCTTCCTCACCCAGACTTGCTGAAGTCGTTGATGTTGGCTATGGGCGGTTCAGGAGTCGTGCACGTACCCACCCATCTAGTGTGTGACTGCCGTTGGTAAAACAAGAACCCACTATCGTACCTGTTGTTACAGCAGAAAGGTACAAAACGTTGAAAGTCTAGGTTTGCTTAAGTGAAATGTTTGGCGTTTGCATTTGACACATCGAATCTACTTGAGTATATCCACATCACCTACCTAGGTAGCCGTACACTTAGTACCTGCGGCCAGCTCTAACGTTCTACGTGAACCACTTTACCATCTGGACAATCCAAGCTTGGTGAAACCCAGCCTATATGTCCTCTAATCGACATTTCATTCATTTGCTTCCATGTATGTCACCCGATACTGTCTCTCGCACATTCAAGAGAACCCTAAAGTAACTGTAAGTTGACATTTTATCTCAAAGAATGGGTGTTAAGACTCACCACGACAATGTCCAATATGGCTTCCCATTCAACCGCATGCACATTCCACGGCTGCCTTCGTTGGATGGCGATACATCGGCAGAGCACCACCCATCATCTCCGTACTCGGATGTCCTCTCCCGGAACAGCTTCGCAGCCAGCGTTTTGGCCAGGCCTTGTCGTCGGTATCCTTCCTAGAAGCATAATCTTAGTACCTATGGTTTTCTTTCATATTGATAGAGTAGCAACAAACCTCGCAATGAAGACTTGCCAACGATCCGTCTGGGCCTGTCTCGGGGTCAGTAACTTGCAACGATTTTCTCTCGTCTAGAACCTACCCAGAAACGCCCAAGAAATTGGTGTCCCATCTTCGAGTTTGAGAGTTAGACTCGGCATCAGAGACAGCCATTCTCTGCAGTATATACCAATTAGTCGGCTTTTCATTTTTGGAATGCTGCAGGGAGATGCTCACGCTGTCCGTGGAATATCTGAGCGCGAGATGGCAAGCTTGCAGTCCGCCAATGTAGCCGTAGCCCAATGCAATCCTTCTGGCAGCGGTGATCCATTGTCAGGTATATCTTCGACCTTGAACAGCCACTTGTCGTACAGTCCCGTTGGTCTCCCGGTGATTCGGCCCGTCCTCTCCAAGATGCTGCGTACACTTGTGTGGAGAGTCCCGATTAGCACAGCGCCAGGATGCGCTAGTTCGCGACCGTATTCCTTGGCAATGCGGATTATCTCGTCCACGAGGGCCTTGAGTTGCTGTTCATAAAACCTGTCATCGTCGGCGCCCACCTGCTTCTGGTCCTCTAGTGTGGAGTACAGCCACATTTGCGTGTTGTGGTCGCTGCCAATATCAACATAACACACAGCGAATCGTTTTGGTTGAGGCAGTCCATCGGAAACCTCGCCAGTGTCGGAAACAAACACGATTCTCGATGTCGGGGTTATCCCGTGACTATACTTTGTATACTGTAGTCGTCTTAGGACCGGCAAGGAGAACGGTAGGTGGCCCGCGAGTAGTTGTAACAACCCATCCGGACAGGTACGGTAGGTAAAGACGTTACTCGACATGTTACGCTCTTTTTGAGGAGATGTTAAGTTGAAGATGAAATTTTGTGGTGACAGAGCTGCACAATTGACTCATCCCTCTATCGGGATTTAGGAATCGGCCGGCTGTAAGGGAACATGGCTAAATCTCGGATATCATTCTGTGACGCATCGCCATATGTGGAGATGATAACGTATTTGGCCGGTGTGTCGTGGAGCAATCCGGTTTCTGGTCGTTCATTTTCTTCACGACTTGAGCTTCCTTTGTTCTGAGCGGCATACCATTCGGGTTGTAGCGTGTCCAAAATTCAATCACCATTACATCGAAAACAACTGACCGTTTGCCTCGAGTTTCTCCGCCTGGTACTTCCAAGTAAGAATTGCAGTTGGCAGAAAGACGTCGACGTCCTGTGAATTTAATCACAATCCACGAACACATTGCCTGAGGTAGACCAAGCCAAATATTTGTTCTCAACTGTGGTGATTCTAGACACTCTTACATAATTGGCATTCATTCATTGGTGGCAGGTAAAAAGAAATGCACTAAATACCCCGAGGTTTACGCTTACGAATACTACTCGAACAGTACGTGGCCGTAGGAATGCGACCCCTTGTAAAGTATCGTTAGCAAAACCCACAGTAGCATTCTTTGTCAAGGCGCAACTATTTTTGTACTACTCTTGGTAAGTTTCGTCGAGTCGCTGTCTTTCGGCGAACCGACTACAACGAATGGTTATTTGTTATTTTCTTTCAGCTGGCGAATCGTTATGGCGACCATCCTGATACTTTTGAGCTAGGACGGGTATAAAACGGTAGTCTACTTAAGCGTAGGCAATAAAGTTAATATGCGGCAGTCTTATGGTCTAGTGATTTACACCTTTTATATTCTAAACCTTAGGTCCAAGTCTGACTCGCATTGTTATGAGGCATCAACATTGTTATTGAGTGGATGGTTGTTCGGGCTTTTTGACCGTCGGTGAAGAGCCTTAACTTTTACAAGTCGAATCTCACAAGCAGTTAAGGAAACATTTTGAACCCATCCTAATTATTTTCTCTCCAAACCACGATGCAGTTGAAGAGAAGGGTTCACTTTGAAGCACAATAGCATATGCTCTGACCCAAATCACAATGCTTCCATCAGCGAAAGAAAACCTACCCTAGACACGCATTAAATACAGAATCTACCTGTTTTAACGCCAATCTAGACCCCAGTAAATTGCGTCCGCGCCCGTCGCAATCTCGACCCACCGGCCTCCTTTTCAAGATGAACTTGACGACGACTCACGCATACGCGCGCAATACGCGCGGCAAGTCCGTGCTTGCTAGTGGTGAACTCCCCGAGCCGCGTCATCTCCCCGAGGAGGAGCGCAACGCGGCAATTGAACTGTCGGGTTCTTTGCGTCGCAAACTGTTGCAAGGGGCTCAAAGGCAGGACCGGTACGATCTTGTACGCGTTATCTGCGTGCTGAAGCTAGGGAAGAGTGGATGCGTTCGTCGGCATTGTCTGAGTACCGGTACCGTGAGTGTGGCTTCGGTCGGCCGTCGACGAACCTGGATCAATGGCGTGTTCTGGATATATTTTCTAGGCCTCATCAATTACTCGCTTTCACTGCTGAATGCAATGCCTTGTGCATGTCTCCGAAACACAGTTGTGCGCAGTTCGCAGGCATTTCTTGTTGGTGATCCATTTCCCCGTAGAAGCTGCGTTCAACTCCCCGACGAAGATTTCAAGCTCCCCGTGAACTCCCCGAAACCACCCAAATTCACTCGCGCATTGATGCACGGCCCGATCCGATTAATTGGACCCCTGACAAATCCAACACGGCTTTTCTATGCATATACAGCCGCATCGCGCCTATCTTTTGACAACATCTGGTGTTGAGCGTTCCCGTCAACACCACGCATGACCCGCGCAGCACCGAAAATGGGTATCGAAAACACACATCACCTCGATTCAATGAGTGGGTCGCTGGTAAGCTTAATTGAAAGCCAAAATATGAGCATAAATGTCCAAGAGCGGCCTACAGGGTCTCATGTGTAGGGGACGCGACGGGGTGTCCATTCCTGGTCCCATCTGGGTCTTTCTGGATGCCCAGGCCTTTCGGGATATCGGCACGCAAAGTGCCAGCCACCAGACGCAGTGGCACGCCTAGATCGACGGCAAAACTGCACCACGTCAACCTGATTGTTGCTCGTGAGGCTGTCATCATTATCATGGCTGTAGTCGCCATCGTCTAGACCGATATTGCTTTGCCTCACGCAATCCCAGACTCTGAATTCACGGAAGTAACTCCGTGCCCGAACCATGCTCTCGACCACTTAGATTCGCCTCCCTGTAACGAATCGAGCCAATAAGGGGAGTAGGAAGACAATTCCTTGCCGTGAACTGCTTGCGACCCAATAGCCCTGGGAACTAGACATGCGAGCATGGGGGTAAGGTTCAGGAGCGTCGGTGGTGGATCGCATTACCGAGAATGAGGATGGGGGCCGCCCGTCACGAAGGCAAGAATTCAGCCTTCAAACTGTCGTTGACGATGGCCTCGCTGCTGGGATATGTGCCGGAAGCCGAGAAGGGTGTGTTGCCAAGCGATCGAAGCGTGACAGTAGGACGCCACGAAGAGCCTCTTGGTTCAGCCAAGACGGAAAGACGTGCTTGCTGCGGGTGACGGCTCGGTCATTACCGCCTCCCCGGTACTGTAAAAACGGGTGGTCGCATGCCTGAAGCCGGGATGGTACCCCCTTTGTTGGCTCGGCAAGCACAAGTACCTGTACTTGACGCTGAGGGATGGGGATTTACTGGGACTGGCGCCGGGAGCCTAGACCCAAACTGCCGCTATGCAGCCTCCCCCAGGACGACTCTGTGACTAAATCTCTCGGTGATGGAGGGGTGCGCATGGGCAGATCTGCATGCGCCTTGGCATGCTTTCCGCACACTCCCTTCCAGCAGCCCAAGAAACTAGTAGGAGTGATCGCGGACGCTAGACCAGGATTCCCTTGACGAGGCAGGCTGTTGTGTGGTGTCACAAAGCGTTTGCATCGCGAAGTGAGACAGCTGAAGGGGCTGAAATCCTATAGCAGATTTGTCAATATAGCATCAAGTCTCGCCATCGGAGGATCGTCATTGGGACTCACACAGGCCAATGAGTGTCATTCAGAGCGTCTTACGTGTAGGAACCAACAGATACGAAGCAAATGTCCACTCGGATTGAGATGTTGTCAGGCCGGGCGGCTGTGGAGTTTTGACGACAGCCTCAATGGCTGGAGTCTGGACCGGAGGCGAGGCAATCTCTCGAAGTGTGGGGCGATGATGAGGGCGAGGCCTTGCAATCACTTAATCTCTCAAAGCCAAGCTGGAACCTCGGACGAGCGCCGACGGTCCGAAGCAGGGGAGGCGCCCAAGGCCCCATCTCGATGCAGGAGGATGCAAAGGGGAGACGGCAAACGAGGATACTCCCCGCTGGCGGCCTGCGCCAGCTCAGCACGAGCAAGGATGACACGAACGGCTTCATGGCGTGCTCCGGGGCTGACGGGTGTCTCCTCCTCAAAAAGGAGCAGCTTCTGTTTCGATTTCGTAACCAGAAGACGGGGAAACCGCCGACGTTCCAAACGAGGAGAGCGAGGGCCCGTGATGATGAAGAATCGGATGACCCGGCACTTGGCAATGATATCGTTTCGGCGTGATTGGGACAAGGTTTTCAAGATCAAGTGCGTAGCATATGCATGGTGAAGTCAAGGGTCGGGAAAAGAGGCGCTAGAAATAGAGCAATATATCAGGGTCTATTGCGTGAGAGCAGGCTGTATGAGACGGGGCCATAGCAGAGCCATGGCAGGACGCCCACGGGAAGGTCTAGGCCATTAGAGACTTCAGCCATTCCATTAGGACGAAAACGTGTCAGGCCGAGATGCAAAAAAGAAAACCCTAGTATGAAGTGATAGTCTCGTGAGCCGCGATTTTGGGTGAATGCAGGAGAAAACGGATTCACTGAAGCAGGATCTGCAGCGTTAGCATCTGGCTTCCCGAGGCTACGGCTCGCCCAAGGTGAGTCTAGACTCTTGCAGCGTGTTTTCTCTGGGAAGACACGTTAGAGACAGTTTGATGATGGTCATCCGGAAGGCGTTAGAGGGACGAAGGGTACGGTAGATTTGGGGGTTCGTCGCATCCGATGCTGCGGCAACCTAGCAGATATGGGGACAGTGACAGGCCGGCAGAGCAGGGACTCTACGCAAGTACGCATATACACACATCATGCATCGGAACCATGTCTTACCGTGGCCATCAACACATGTGCATGGCGAGATTCTCCACGCAGCATCCACCCGCCATGGCCGGTTGGGCGCGACGAGCCGGTTGGGACGCACACGGGGTAGGTAGGTACTTGGGGGTACACGGGGAGAAGGCGTGGGAAGGGAGGGCGAGATTCACAGGGATGGATGAGTTTCGGCAGCATCGTGAGTGGTCGTGAGTGGTTGTGAGTGGCCGCGACTGGCGATGACAGTGACGAAGTGGTAAGAAAAGGCTATGAGAGGAGAGGAAAGTGGTGGTGGCCCCGGGGGATGGTGGGGCCGGCGCACAACGCACATGGATACCTTGCCTCGATACATACCGTAGTGTCCGAAGCAGGGCGAAGGCTAATCGACTAACCGAAACGAAGCCAATAGAGGAGAGACAAAGGAAATCCGAGGAGACAGATGTCTGCGAAGTCCCTAGCGTGGACTGTGTCTAGCGTAGTCGGCTGCCGTTACGGGAGTAGGGTGGGGATGATGCCATTTGAGGTAAAATGGTGATTGTCTGGGTGCTGAATCTGGATCAGAAAGTTTTGCGCCCTCCGGGTTTGTCTTGCTCGCCCTTTCTTTCGTAGGTATTCGTACAGGGCAGGAAACACAAAAAAAGGTTATGCCCAGTTTCCCCCTCCAACCAAGGAGGGAAGAAAGCAGTCTGGAAAATCCACAGTGGCCACAAGAACCTCAGGTACCATTACTCTCGTGGAATCAATTGTGTCATAACAGTGGGAGGGAGGGGCATGGCTCCCTCTCAGCTCTCTCTCAGCATCACCGTTGTCGTACGGATTACACATGCCCCCAGATCAAACACCTCCCCATCTGCTCAATGCCCAATGGCGAATGCTGCGTGCACAAGTGGTCAGTGATGGCTTCCTCCACCAGACCGAAACAGGCATGGACCCGTCCAAGCGTCCCTGGAGAGCCCGCTTTTGATGGACGCATCTCCCCACGATTGGCCCCGGAGGCGATTGCGCCATCGTCGTCAACTTCGTCGTGCGTGCTATTGCAGAATTCCTCCAAACAAGACTGTCGATTTTTTCTTCGACGTGAAGCGAAGCTTTCTGAGTTCATTTCGGGGCACCTAACGGATAGTCAGACCGTCTAGCGACGCCTCACTCGACAGAGTGCGTGTCAATCTTTTTCTTCTTTTACCTCGTTACGCTCGGAATGAGTCCGTCCCACCGTCCGTTGCGCAAACCGTTGATCTCTACCATGCTCCTCCGTCCGGTTCAGCCGCGCACCGCTCCCGGGGGGGCAGACAAAGCCCCCAACTTAGTCTACTTGCTCCACAGAAAGCCCAAGCAGAGACGCAAGCCTGTGGGCTTCCTGTGGACTTCCGGCGGAGTCTCTACGGCATGACGAAGATGGCATGCTGTATCCTGGCCAGCACGCAATCTGGGCGAGAGATGGCTTTGACGCCGCCCCGCTGCAGACCAGGGTCAGCTCCCCCACGCCCACGCAACTCCCCGCTCATGCTCGTCCATGGTGGGAATCATTACTCTCCACTGCTTCCTACAGCCCCTGCACCTGTGGCCCCGTGTGCCGCCCTGCGCGACGGACCGACGAGAGAGTACACGGCCGGTACGCGCGGGCCCTGAGAAGGCTTCGGGGAGTACTGGTACTTGGTGGACGCTCGCTGGACGGGATGCTCCAGGCCACCCACCCTGTCGCTCCCGACGCCCCGGTGTGTCCTGGGTGCGTTCCTCGCTCCTCGATCCCCAGTCATCCACCAGCTGAGACCCTGGACTTTGCACAATGGAAGTCGCTCCCTCTTGGTCTGGGCGGCCGGTGACGAGAGCATGGCATGGCATGGTGCTGAGGTGTCTGCGTAGGCTTGCTCCACCACCTTCGGCCAGCCCAGATTCGACCGACTCGACTCCATCTGGCGGCCTGTCCATCTCCCATCTGGATCGCCACACACACTCGAGACAGAAACTTAATTAATACCCCGTCCTCGCCGCTCTTCTCAACTTCTATTCTTGCTGTCCCAGAGTCCTCTCCCATCCTCCACCATAACCACCCAGCTCCAGTCGGTTCAACCACAAGACGTTCGCAGTCACCACGCTCGCACGCCTGACCCTCCCCGGCCTGCACCCGACCGCTTTCTCCTGCAGGCGCGTCATACTCCGCCCGCTACTCAAGTCTCCGCTCTCTTCTGCATCTTGGCGACACCTTGTCCCATCTTGGCTCCGACCCTAGGGTGTGCTACTCCCCGACCGACCGAGCGATAGTCCGACGTGCACTTGCGCCCGGCACACTTCAGTCTTAAAGGACCCCATTGTCCCAGTTTTCTCCTTGAACAATCCATTCTACTCTTTGTTATTGCTTTCTGCAGTTGAACATAATGGCCGCTCCCACCAGCAAGGGCAGACATGTCCTAGAGAAGATCCTTGGTGCCGACCATGTCGAGCCCGAGGACCGCGCGCCCTCCATCACCAACGCCGACATCTACATCGAGCGCGAGCCCACCGTGCGCGAGTTCCTAGAGGAGTTCACCCCGACCATCCATGGCTTTGCAGCCTACCTCTACAGCCTGTTCCCCTTCTTGTCGTGGATCGGCAAGTACAACTTGATCTGGTTCCTTGGTGATTTCATTGCTGGTAAGTTTTCTGCATTCCCGAGAAGCGTTGGAGAAAGAGAGAAAAAAAGACCCTGAAAAGATCGCTAATTCCCTACCCCAACAGGTGTTACCGTCGGTGCCGTCGTGGTCCCCCAGTCCATGGCCTATGCTCAATTGGCTGAACTCCCCGTCGAATATGGCTTGTACACATCTTTCATGGGTGTCCTAATCTATTGGTTCTTTGCCACGTCCAAGGACATTACTATTGGTGTATGTCTGCACCTTGACCCCCCCTTGACCTGCATTGAGCAGTCCCGCTGACCACCTTGCAGCCCGTTGCGGTCATGTCGCAGGTCACCGGCAACATTGTCCTTCTCGCAGCTGAAACCATTCCTGATGTCCCTGGTCACACTGTTGCTTCTGCCCTTGCCATCATCATTGGTTGCATTGTTACATTCATCGGCCTCGTCCGAATTGGATGGATTGTTGAGTTCATCCCGCTGCCGGCCATTTGCGCCTTCATGACTGGCTCCGGTGTCTCCATCGCCGTCGGTCAGGTCCCCAAGCTTATGGGCATCAAGGGCGTCAACACCCGTGCTCCTACGTACAAGGTCATCATTGAGACTCTCAAGCACCTCGGCGACACCAAGATTGACGCTGCCCTTGGCTTGACCGCCTTGGTCATGCTCTACGGCATCCGCGCCATCTGCTCTACCCTCGCCAAGAAGCAACCCCAGCGTGCGAAGATTTACTTCTTCATTTCCACCCTGCGAACCGCTTTCGTCATCCTGCTGTACACTGGAATCAGCGCTGGTATCAACATCCACCGAAGGGATGACCCCATGGTCAGCATCATTGGAGATGTCCCTAGTGGTGAGTTCATCATGCTCCTCTTCTTTGAATGAAACTGACCTCATGTTCCTAGGCTTTACTCACGCCGGCGTCCCTGTGGTCAACACCCGCATCATCAAGTCGTTCATTTCGGAGCTTCCTGCCGCTGTCATTGTTGTCCTGATTGAGCACATCTCCATTTCCAAGTCCTTTGGCCGAGTCAACAACTACATCATCGATCCTTCGCAGGAGCTTGTCGCTATTGGTGTCACCAACCTTCTCGGCTCCTTCCTGGGCGGTTACCCTGCTACTGGCTCCTTCTCCCGAACTGCTATTAAGGCCAAGGCCGGTGTCCGTACTCCATTTGCTGGTGTCATTACCGCTATTGTTGTGCTGCTCGCTCTCTATGCCTTGACTGCCGTCTTCTTCTACATCCCCAACGCAGCTCTCGCCGCTGTCATCATCCATGCTGTCGGAGATGTCATCACCCCTCCCAGGGTCGTCTACCAGTTCTGGCGCGTTTCTCCCCTTGAGGTGCCCATCTTCTTTGCCGGAGTCCTCGTCACCATCTTCTCCACTATTGAAAACGGTATCTACACCACCATCTGCATCTCCTTTGCTGTCGTCATTGTCCGACTGTTCCAGACCAAGGGTCGTTTCCTTGGCGTCGTCCGCATCCGCACCATGAAGGCCAGCCTCAACGATGGTACATCAAGCCCTGGATCCATTGCCAAGGAGGTGCCTGTTGATGAGAACGAGACCTCTCTGCGTGCTGGCTTCTTGCCTCTTGACCACGCGGATGGCTCGAACCCCAACGTCGTCGTCCGAACCCCTTACCCCGGTGTCTTCATCTACCGCTTCGCTGAGGGCTTCAACTACCCCAATGCCTCCCGATACCTCAACCATCTGACCGAGACCGTTTTCGCAAGCTGCCGCCGAACCAACCCTTCGCTCTTGGGAAAGCTTGGAGACCGACCTTGGAACGATGGGGAGCCCCGTAAGATCAAGGAAGTCACCGACGATGATCGTCCCATTCTCAAGGCTGTCATTCTCGACTTCTCCACTGTCAACAACGTCGATGTCACTTCCATCCAGGGTCTGATTGATGTCCGCAACCAGCTCGACCGATTCGCTGCTCCCGAGATTGTGGACTGGCACTTTGCCAACATTGAGAACCGCTGGACCAAGAGGGCTTTGGCCGCCGCTGGCTTCGGCTTCCGTACCCCCCGAGACGACGAGTCTGCTGGTCAGTGGAAGGCTATCTTTAGTATCGCGGACCTCGGTGGCGATGACAGCGCTGCGACTGCGATTGCTCTCGGAGAGAAGGGTAGCCGTGTTCGTCAGGATATCGAGGCCGTTGACACCGCCAACAGCCAAGACTCCGACAAGGGCTTCAACAAGGGTTCCAACTCCCGCCTCACTGCTGTCCAAGGTCTTAACCGACCTTACTTCCACCTTGACCTGCAGGAGGCCTTGGATGCCACTATCGTGAACGCGGAGACCAAGCAGCATTGAGTTTTCTTGGGTTGAAGTTTAGTACGCTCGTGGTGTTTAGGGGTCTTGCGTCTTCATCACGGGGTTGTTTTGGTACTTTTGTTTGGAAGGCGAGTTTGCAGTTGTTTGTCGCCAACCGTTGTTGCTGGGCGATATGATGTCGATACCCCGATCTGATCTTGTAATAATTGAGCTCTGGAAAGCATCTCAATGGACTTCACGTCATCTGATACCACTTTATGTCTAATGCTACAGTTAGAAAGTGTACATTGATGCATAGAAGAATTTAAGTTGCAGTTTGCATGCACATGCTACGTTCCCCGTGACCAAAGTTGTATGTCTTGGCCTGTTCTATTCAGTTCCTTAAGCCTAAAGAGATCTTGCTTCAAGTTTGAGGCCGTGGCGCACTGCCCTTCAAGGCTAACAGAGTGGATTGTATATAAGATCTGCTAAGCACTAGGGGGAGACTGGGTCATCCGTGGACGCCAACAATTGAGGCTTAGCAATTTCGTCTCTGTACCTCCCTAGCCTTCCCTGTCCTCTCATTACCATCCTGCAAAGATCAACTTAACCTGTGCTTGTCGGATGCGGGTATCAAAGTCTGCGTGCATGGCAATGTCACTCCGTCGCGAACGAATAAAGTTAAAGCCATGCATACCTCATGAGGAGTCACAATTTATCATGCACTATCTAGTTACTAATTTATTTTGATTCCTTTTCCCGTTGGCCAAGCATTCACTCTTCCCAGTACCTACCCCCCCCCCTCCTCTGTTCCGTCAAAACACCTCCAGATGGCGAAACCAGCCTTGTCAGCACCGAAATCGGTCCGTCCCGCCCACGCGTTGCGCGGGGATACTGATAAGGTAGACGCAGGCTTCTGGAAACAGGTAAGGCATTGGTGGAATCGCAATCGTCCCGCTGCGAGGTCTTGGGTTTCCAGAAAGTGTGCATTTTTCTTGATGACGGCGCCCCCCTCCCCTGGCAGCACGTGCTTGCGGCGGCGGATGGCTTCATCGCGTATCTGTACTTTAGAGCAAGGCAGGGGGCCTTGAAGGGGAGGGGGTGTGTGCGGTTGCAATGGACTTTTGTGAATTGGGGTTCATGGGTATGGGCTTTTTGGGGCCGTGGGTTGGATGCGGATGTTGATTGCGTGGAGTTGAGTAAGCGTTTGCGTGATGGATCGGGGAGGGGATGGAGATTTGAGTAAGGTTGGCTACTGCTCTTGTGTTGCTGACAACGCCCACGTTGATACAAATAGCTGCCTCTCGCCTTCGTGTATTCCAAGCACCCTACTCTTTCTTTTGTCCTTAGCCAATGTTTCGCCTGACAAAGGAGCGGTCGTTGATGGAAGAGGTAATGCTGGCCGGCCGGCCTCTCTACAATGATATCTCCCTCTCTGGGTTCTTGTTGACGTGTTGACCTTGTTTTGAATTTCCTTCGGCCCTGATCACTGGCACGCAAGGTTCCCAAGTGAATGCGGAAGTTCGGGTTCTGTTCTCTAGGTAATCTCGTAGATGCTTGGTACATAGATGTTGGTTTGAAGCCGGTAGCGCTGTCAAGGTATTCACCAGCCGAGATCTATTGATTGAATTGGTCCGTATTTGTACTGGTTCCCCAATGTTGTAACTTGCAAGGTGCCAAGTGCTTGTTCGCGAAAGGAGGGTCCTGCGATCAGAATTTGTTAGGCTAAACAACTAACACGGACACGAAGACCTTCAGCGTTGTTCTTTCTTGGGTAAGATAGCTTATATAGAAGCAAGAAAGGATATGAACTATGAGAATATTAATTCTCTATTTTATCTGAACGATATTGACTAATCTGTGTGACTTGAAGCATTCGTCAATTGTATATGTTGACGTTCGCCAAAACTCCATTCTGTATCTATTTGAAGACTTAGTTGCAGACATATTAATCCACTAGCGTGTATGTCCCTGTTGTTTTGGATCGTCCTACTTAGCTCGCGGCTGCGAGTTTCCAGTTGGCTCACAGATAGACACAGCCCAATAGAGCATGATAGATAATTACCAGCTAAGTCGGCATATCGTCAAGCTTTACTTAGATGATATGACAGGCTACGGACCTTGGGACTAAATAAGGAATCAGTTTATTGGCTATGAGTAGATGACAGGCAGTGAATGGTTAGTAAACCTCCAAGGTGGCGTGATGCTTTTTCAGCTAGACTGAGGCCTAGTTTCAACGTTGAGCCGGCAAATATTGAGCAATATGAATACAAGAAGAGGAAGGTATATGAGGGCTGTTCCACCGCCATTGATGACGTTCTTGTCTCTAACCACCGAGAGCTTTGGCTTAGACATGAAACTATGGCACACCTGGGCTAGGATTGATACCCGAGCAAGAGAAGCTGTAAAGCTGAATTGAAAGCCCAGATCCAATGCTTGGTATTCATTCAATGCGCGTATTGTGAAAAAGAAAAAGAAAATCACCCGAGTACGCAATTGATGAATTTTCAGACACGCAATATAACGAGATTGTGTGTGCGCCTTGGTGGCAGAGCAACTTTCCGAGTGTTTGCCATACAACTTAAGGACATCAATAGTAATGATTGAAGCACTGGACCTCTGTTGAGAATACGGGTGACAAAGCGGGTGAAGAGAAATAGAAGCATGAGCGTTGCAACGATGTATCGAAGACCGCCCTGTTGAAAAGAATAAAACATACAGAATAGCATGCCAAAGATCAATTTTGGGATATTAGAGATGATGCTAAAGCTATCTATGGGAAAATGTACAGTTTTAAGGTGTGTGGCCACTAGGTAGGTCCAATGATACATTGAGCAACATCCCCGGTTCATACTCAAGCTACATTTATTTACCTTCCTGCTCCACGTTGGGTTTCTGTGCAGGACTCTCAAATTACACCAAAATTTCGATCGAGGACTCCCTGCTCAGGACTCGCAGCTCATATATGACCTCCATTTAAAACTCACAATTTGTAAGCTATCACTGACTAAGTGAGGTTACACGCGCTATCATGACTCCTGTTCCTTCGTCCCCCACGGCTTGGCGGTCATGTCATTCGATCTAATTGGCTCACTCGTTAAGGGTGAGGAGTTGTCTCCTCTCTGGGACACGGCGGGATGATCTTTTTGGGGAAGATTTGCGTGCTTGGATTCGACGTCGATGGCGCCATCGCTGGATAAACGACTCGGACTGGCTCAAACGCCAGGTCACGACATGCTGCACCACATTGCCGTCATGCCATTTGTCGCCGACATCAGTGGCTCGTCGCTGCAGAGAGCCCGAAGTGCCGTCGACATCCCGACTCCCGTCAGGCGAATGGTGTTGGGATGATGCGAATTGCCGACGAGTCCTGGGTGTGAGTGCTCCGTATCCCCGCCAGCCGCGGGTTTTGAGATACGCATATAAGGACGCGCTGGACTCTCGACACTGCGGTAGTTATTACTTAGAACTGCATCAACCCAAGTCTAATCTGTTGACTTCAGTCCATAAATCATACACAAGATGGCGCCGTCTGCAACCGAAAGCGGCATTCCTATCAACACTAAGGGCCAGACTCAGAGCCCACAGCCTCTCAAGCTCTCGGGAGCCCTGAAGGATTATGAGTCGTTTGATGTCACTCCTGCGATTGGGCACGAGTTTCCCAAGGCGAACCTCGTCGACTGGCTTAATGCACCCAATGCAGATGAACTGATCCGCGATCTTGCCATCACCAGTACGGAAGACCATCACCCCATGTTTCAATGAGCCCTCGGGTCATCTAACCACCGTGAACAGTCTCCCAGCGCGGTGTGGTCTTTTTCCGCGCCCAGGACAACCTCACAAATGATCTGCAGAAGAAACTCATCCTGAAGCTCGGCGAGCTGACGGGTCGCCCTTCCACATCTACCCTTCACATCCACCCGCTGCTCAACTCGGAGCGAGACTTGGGCGGCGAAGACCTTGAGGTCAGCACTATCAGCTCTAAGCAGCACACCAAGTTCTACCGTAAGACGAATGACGACGGTGTCGTGGTCACCAAGCGCGACAACGAGCTGTGGCACTCGGATATTGCTTTTGAGCCCTCGCCTGCGGACTACACTTCACTTCGTCTCGTTGAGCTGCCTGAGACTGGCGGCGGTACGTCTTTGCATCCATTGGGAGTCATCTCTTGAAACTACAGTCTGACTAATTGCTCTTCTTAGATACTCTTTGGGCCTCTGGTTACGATGTCTACGACCGCCTGAGTCCCGCCTACCAGAAATTCCTCGAGTCTTTGACGGCAACCTTCTGGCAGCCGCACTTCGGCGAGGTCGCGGCGCGCCAGGGTTTCAAGCTTTACGAAAAGCCGCGCGGAGCCCCAGACAACATCGGGGCAGAGCTCAAGGCGGTGCACCCCGTGGTGCGGACAAACCCGGTGACGGGCTGGAAGAGCGTGTTCCCGATCGGAGCGCACGTCGGGCACATCAACGGCGTGACGAAGGAGGAGAGCAGCAACCTCCTTGCGTGGTTCTACGAGCTGGTTGCCAAGGACCACTCGATCCAGGTGCGGTTGAAGTGGCAGAACCCCAACGATATCGGTAAGGATTGAGTATAAAGCTCCTAGTTTGTGGTCGTGCTGCTGACTGTGTGTGATAGCTATTTGGGACAACCGGAGTGTCTTCCACTCTGCGACGTTCGACTACGAGGGATACGGTGATCGGTTTGGAAACCGGGTGGTGGGCATTGGAGAGCATCCGTACCTCGACCCCCAGAGTGTAGGCAAGGCTGAGAGTCTGAGACCTAGCTCTGAGAACTAAGGAAATGACGGATGGTTGGGTTGAAAGTTTGAATCATAGCAAGTAATTGAGCGGGCTTTTTCACATGTTACCATGAGGGTTGCATTCTGTGCTTGGAGGTGATGTAGTCTACTGGACATGTGACCGTTTTCCAGGCTGAGTATCTGAACGATATACTTACGTCAAGGCCGATAGCCGGACTGCGAAGACGGACAAGATCTCGTGATGGTCTCGTGATGATAAGGCCGGGTGTCACGGAGGTACACGGAGGTACACGGAGGTACACGGAGGTACACGGAGCCTACCCGTTCTCACAAAAGCAGCCCGGCGGTGTTGTACATACCAGGTAACTAACATCGAGTGATTCTTATCAGCATCTCAGGTTGCATTCCCGCCCTCAACATGAACAACTGGAGCGTAGATCTTTTTCTCAATGGGTGGGAGCTAAGCTGCAGTCGGCACTCCCGGTTCCGGCGGCAATATGTGGGTCGTTATCACCAGTGCGGAGAGTCCGATTTCTCATCGGCCCGCTTGGCGGCTTCATTTCCACCGCTTCACAATCGTGACTTGAAATTCCGTGGTGTCCTTGGAACCATGACGACTGATGAGCGAACGCCCCTTGTCCCCAAGAAGGGGACTGGGAAGAGAAGCCTCACCTCATGGGCCCGGAGCGCTTTCAATGTCGAGAATCGCATTCTCTTTGCGGGGTTTCTAATCACCTTGTCTTTCAGCTTTACCCAAGTGCCGTAAGTACCCCAATTAGCTGCCGAGCTTGAGCATTGCGCGTTAACATCCAAACCGACTCTTCTATGTGTTCCATCTCATGGTTTGCGATACCTTCTACGACACCCACCCGCCTTTCCATGGTCCGGGTGACCGGTGTAGTCGGGATCAGATTGCCGCAGGAACGGCCACCCAGTTCAGTATTCTAGGAATGAGCACAACACTATGCGGTGTGTAACTCCGGCTCGGTACTTTGCAGTCTCTAATTGTTCTCAGGCACATTGAATCTTTTCGTGGCTGGGTGGACGGTCAAGAAATTTGGGCCCCGAACGGCTCTCATGGTCCAGACCTTCGTTCCAGCAATTCGGGTCTTGACCCAGATCCTTGGTGTCGTAGCCGGGAAAAGTACCGGCATGATGATTATTCAATGCACTCAGCTAATCACAGTACTGGGCGGGCCTGCGGGCTACATGTAAAGCTTCCGAAAAAACTGCAAGCGACGGCTTTACTAACTGTTCTCGCAGTCTTGTCGTCAATATTATTGCAGGCGAAGTTGCCGAGCCCATGAGACGCACTCTTCTTTTCGGGAAGCTCCAAGGATGCATCATGCTAGGGCAAGGTATTGGGTATTTGAGTAAGTGAATCACCTAGGTTAATATTGCCATCCTCTAACACTCAAACAGCTGGTGGTATGATCGGTGATGCCATTGACATTCGGGCCCCGTTCGACGTTGCCTTCGTCTCGTTCATCCTCGCGGGCACATACACGCGCTTTGCACTGCCGTATATATCCCCCGACTCCATGACCGATGGCAAAAAGCCGGGACAGCAAGGCGCATCAGGCTTCCTGGCACCGCTGAGGATCCTGGTGCCACGACGCTTGAGGCTCGACAATGGAAAAATCACGAAACATTACGGTGTGATATTTCTGTGCCTTGGTATCTTTCTTGGAGTGGTAAGGCGGTCTGACTAACAACCTTGTCTCTTGCGCTGACTCTTTATTCAGCTCGCCACTGGCTACACGCCCCTCCTAATCCAAATGTACGCTACAGCAGCGTTTGACTTCAACCAGGGCGACAACGGCTGGCTGATGGCCGAGTTTGCATTTATGAGGAGTCTGTTCCTGATTTTTCTCTTTCCGCACATTATCTCTTGGGGCCGCCGATGGACTTCCCCGACTGCCGCCTCAGTTCCTGACAACGACGAGTCCTCTTCCGGCCTGTTGCCGACATCCCCCGGAGAATTCGATGCCACTGCGGGTGAGACGGCCGAAGAGCCGATGGAACCTTCGCAGACTAGGAGGGATCCCGACGGCAGTCACTTTGACCTCGTCTTCTTGCGATGGAGCCTTGTGGTGGACGGGGCACTCACCACCGTAGCAGCGTTTGCTACGCAGAGATGGCATATATATCTCGGTAAGACGAAACACCAACCTGAAGGAATCCTTGGACTGCGCTAACCCGTTGCAAAAAGCTGCCTTCCTCTTACATTTTGGCTCTGGGTCGGCACCTGCAGCTAAAGGAGTCATCACGGAGATGTGCTCCGAGTCTCAGCGAACGGATGCACTGAATGCGGTCACACTTGTTGAGAACGTTGCGAGGCTGGCAACACAGGGATTATTCGGGTTTGTGTTCGCCAGCCTGGCTGGGATTGGAAAGTCATATGCGACCTTTTTCTGCAACGCGGTGAGTAGACTGGACTACCTGGAAGCACGCGTTCTGTCACGGAAAGCTAACACCTGATGTAGGCCATCGCTGTTATTGCAATGGGCGTCTTGTTGTTCTCTAATTTCCCGCCTCCGGGAAGTACGATGGTTGAAGATCATGACAACGAAGACGCTGTCGAAGAGTAAAGGGTACAGCTGTATAAAATGATAGATGGATTTGGGTAGGAAAATAGGAAAGGTCGATTGATTAAAAAGACATTTATTTGAAGGAAAATAAAGACAGTCCAATTATTGCAAACATGGTCCCTCGGAATTGATACACTGTTTGGCTGATCGGTCTTGTTTGGACATTGTCGAGTTCTTGTAGCTCCTTCATTTTGTTAGCTTAACCTGACGCCACTCCACTCCCGACAAGGTAGCAAAAGCACTTACAACGGAGGACGACTTCCATTCCACTAAGCCAGCAACACTTTACGAAAGATATGCGCAATAACTCGAGGGCGTGCCCGGATGGCGGCAGCTCTGACCCGGATCACAATCGTCCCTGGTGTTGCATTCAATACACGTGCGAGGAGTATCGACAGAGCACACTTTCCATTCGCCACATTCGGTGTCGACACTGCACTCGTCCGTTGGGGCGGCGGCTTCGGATGTCGTCGTGTCGGAGGGCTTGCAGGGGCCGGCGATGGCTCCGGTGGCTAGAGCCACAACGAGACCGAGGATGAGAGTCTTGGGAGAAGGCATTTTGGATGATGGAATGAACAAGTGATATGATGAGATTCACAGAATACAGAGCTGGCCATGACTTTTTATAAGCGTCGGAGGTCCAATCGAAAGACCATGGTCTAGGCCAGTTGAGGTTGTTGGACCCCGACAAGCCACATCGATAGTGTGCTCAAGAAGTAAAACTAAAAAGACCTAACGCTCAGCTAAAGCACCGAATATTTGCCACCCCCTAATGATGGCCATTTATTACCCCCACAACGCCTCTATTCGGCCCAGCCAGGCTGAAAATCGATTCGCCCTGAGCTTCTCTAATTTCGGCGTGGAAGCTTAGCTTCCTTCTCACCACTCAACAACCTACAGCTGAAAATGACACGAATTTGGCTCGTAATTAAACCTCAGCTAAAAACGCTATACTACTTTATGGTTAATTCGAGTCGGGTCTCAAACTAATGGATACCTAGAACTTAAAACGCAGCACGATGTCTCCTTGGCTAGACTGCATAAAAAGAGGTGGTCTGGGAAAGTCAAGCAAAATATGCCAAGATTGTAGTACATATCTACTCCAAGCTCTTACTCTTAAGGTGCCATAGTCAAGGCTCCTCGCAAGTCTCCGGGACCTGCTACTGATATGCAAAATTGCTATCGCTTCCTACCAAGTTACCCCTTGTCTAATTCAAGCGTAGTTTATTCTCAATGCTCTCTTCAACGAATCCCCTGTAAGGTATACGTGAAGGGCCCTAAGGAATTCTAAGAGTTGGGAGGAAGATAAAAGAGCCCTCGAAGACTACGGATGAACGGAAGCAAGCGTCTTTATTCTCCATTGTGCATTTTTCATGTCCGCAGCGTTGACCGGCGTTGCCAATCAGGGGGACTTCTTAGAAGTAGTCTGGATTCATTCCTGGGATTACATCTGGGAACAATCTCGAATATTCGGAGTTTTAGATTTGTCTGCTATCTGCTCTGGGAATCATCTCTCGTGAAAGCCCAACCGAAATTCCCAAGGTCTCTTCCACAAACGCTTTGACGGATGCGGTGAATGAAGCGAAGGTTATCTTTTTCGCCCCCTGCATGTTTTTTGAGAGACGTTGTATGCTGTTGAAGCGGTAACCGGATTTCTAATTCACAGCCGTTCCAGTAGTTGGCGTTCATAAGTTCCTCTTTGGGCAATGGCTGGCCAGCGGTACCAAAAACCGATAACGGTTATGGCAAGATATGTGGCCCAGAAGATAGAATACGGAATTCAGTCCAAGTTTCTAAATAATTCTGAGAGCAGGGTTATATTTCTTCTTTGCTTGAGTTGCAAAATATGGCTTAAAATGTCCATGCAATCATGTAGAAAGATAATGCTTCTCAGTCGTCAAGCAGCGGGCCTTCTGGTATAACCAAACTCACATCCTCAGTATCTAGCACTTCTGCGAAGTCCCTGAGTAAACCTGAAAACACGTTGTCAAGCAGTAGTTCACCATCCAGTAACTGGCTACTCATCTCGGTTACAATGTATGTCTTACAATCTTGACTGTAATCTGGAATTAGCAAATGCAATTCCAAGTCATCACTCTTCCAGAGTGGGGTTGAAGTTGGCGTAACGCGGATACAGGTCTCTCATAGCAGGCATCAGATGTAGTGGCATTAAGGCGTTGGGGAAGCGTCTGCTGGTCAGTATCATTACACTATGACGATCGTTCCACTCAATATCCTTGGCGGCATTGCACACCGTTCGTCGTATTGTTGTTCATAGGTGACTGACTGTGATAGGCGTTGCATTTTGCGTGCTTAATCCATTAAAACATATCAAGCTCATTAACATTGCAAGAAACAATCAGGCCCACTATCAAGTCCAGTTCAATCAAAGAAGAGCGAACCCCATCACCCAGACTATGACGAGTGTCCCTGCCGACACAACCGGGCTAAGCATAGGACTGGCCGCGGAATCCCCATCGGATGAACTCGAACTGCTAGCTCCGGTCTGAGTTGCACTTGGTTCCTCGCTTGTGGTCGTGGTTGGCTCAGCCAGCGACAAACTCAAGGAACAGTCCTCATCCAAAGCGAGCACGTCGCCCGCGTCGTTGGTGGCCTCCATAGGCGGACACGAGAATCCCAGCTCGGAAGGCGCCTCGGTGATGGTCGTGGTGGTGGTTGAACTTTCGGTGAAGGGCTTCGTCACCGTCTTCGTCACCGTCCTCGTGAACAGGGCTTTGCACGACGCCTGTCTTGCGTGGAGCAGTCGGCTGCCGTCTTCGGAGGATGTCGTGGTTTCTGGTGGCTCATATGTAAGCCCGCAGTCCTCGCCGAGGACGAGCGTGGCATCTTCGCTGTTCGTCACAGTTATGGGCTCGCAGCTGAAGCCTGTTGTTTCCTCGGGGACCTCCGTGACGATGTCTGTGCTGACGATGAAGGTTGTGCTGCTCTTCGTGGTCGTCACCGTCCTCGTTTCGTCGGGGCATCGGGAACAAAAGCCGTTAGAACCGCAGTAGGCGATGTCTGTACAGCATTCGTTCTCACAGCAGGTAGTATCTTCATCGCAAGAGCCGTTGTCGCAGCACTTCTCCGAGTCGGGATCGTAGCAATGCCCGGTCGAGCAGCAATCGTCCGACTTGGGACAAGCCCAGACGGTCCCATCGCCCGTGCAGCACGTCTGTGTATTCGGGTTGTAGCACTTGGAGTTTCCGCAGCGCTTCTGCCCGGAGGGACAGCAGTCGCCGCCGCTGACGCAGTCGTAGCCCTTCGGACAGTACGTGCCGTAGTCCTCGCAGCAGACGGAGTCGGCCGGGTCGTAGCAGCTGCTGGATCCGCATTTCTTGGCGCCGTCCTGGCAGCACCCGAAGGACTGGCATGTGTCGCCCTTGGAGCAGACCTGGCCCGAGTCTTCGCAGCAAATCTGAGAGTCGGGATAGTAGCAAGTGGTTGACCCGCACAGCTCCGACGAGCCTTCGCAGCAACCAAGTTCGACGCAGTTGTAACCGTTTCGACAGCAAAATCCGCCTCCGCAGGAATCTATTCCGTGTTAGCGGTGCTGCAAGCTTTCGGTTCGTGGGGAGTCTTACGCCATCCAGAATCACAGCTCTGTCTCTCGAAGAGTCCGGAAAGCCCTCTATCCTCCAGAGCTGGGACAGCAGATAGATTGGCGCCACCATCAAAGGGTACGAAATCTCCCGTCTTGGCGTTCGTGATGTCAACGAGTGATTGCTGGGAGGACTTCTTCAGGTTCAGGCCGAACGATCCCAAGCTGGACCCTGCCCAGAGGGCGATGAATAGAATCCAAACTCTTAGCATGATCGACTTCGTTTCCTAGTCAGTAGGGGGTCGTAAATCTACCAGGTCTCCGGATCGAAAGAGTTGGAGGGCAGCAGCCTGCCGTAAACGAAAACGGTCGACAGCCCGAATATAAATTGCTGGGCCTCGCCCAGGACGTCAAGGGCATGTCCTGGACAGACCTTCTCGGGTACAATACCCCGCCTGCAATTCCTCTCGTGTCGACCCGGCTAACATCGTGTGAGTTGTATCAGCCCAGCACAAGGCACAAAATCCTGCGGTATTCCCTGCTAGTACCTGCGCCACAGGTCAGCTCTCATGCAGCTATATCAAGAAAGGAGCACTCCGCCGATCAAGGAGGATCGAGGCCGGCGGGTGCGCCACCCGTTATCGAGCAAGCCTCCGGACACGCAGGCTAGACGACAGCAGATAGGTTAGTCTACTCTCTAACTTAGCAGTAGCGCGAGGAGGCTTGAATTTGATACAACCCCCCGAAGCTGGGCTGCATGGATGGCCCCTTGTTGTTTGTCTAGACGCATGTTTGCCTAAGATCCCGTGAGTTAACAGCGAGGAGGTCGGCGACTTGGTAACTCGATTGTGATAAATAACGCACGATGTCGGTAATTCGTACATGGGGTTACTTGTGTCCTTGAACCATGATCCGTGCCTTGGCTTACACGTTAAGCATAACCCATCCCTTGTGCGAGACCAACGACCCCGCATTGCTAGTCTAAGTATTTCTAAGTATTACTCTAACACAACGGTAAGGGACAATGACGTACAGCACTTCGTGCGGCTGATGATTAAATGGATTAGAGTGGATGAAGGACACCCACCATTGACTTGTGCTTCATAAGCAGACGTACTGGCTGCGTTGAGACATGCTACCAGCTAGCCGATCAGCCATGCCAAGTCATTTAAAATAGAAAAAGGCAACCACCTTCGAGGTGCATCAGAAAGGCCATGTGCTGTAACTACCACCTTCAGTTCCCGGCTATCATGTAAGCTTTCTCCTTAATAATACTCTCAGTAAAGGCGGAATCACGGCTCAACCATGCAATCCATATTTCGGAGCTCCTCTACGAAGCGTGAGCTATTCTTTGCGTCCATCCTTCAAGAAGGTCGATCGTCGCCCTGAACTAATCAAGACCGCCATTCTCCACCACAGACCCGGATGCCAAGTGAAGCAAATGCGGGGTAGCACCGGTATTGTTCACTTGTTTGCGCCCTGTGAGGCATTTCGCTTCCAGTAACACATGCGTGTCGTATCTCTTGTGGCTTTTCGCATTCCTCGGTTATTGATTCTTCAGGCCCGGCCCTCGGAAATTTGATACGGCCCTTGTATCTGTTAACCAATTATGACGTCTGAACTATACTCACTGACAGCGTCAGAAGTCCAACGCCGAATCCAGTCTGGTTCCCTACGTCTTGAGGATTACGTCCAGTCGCTGCTTGCCCGCTACAGGATCCGTGACAAGGATGTCAATGCATGGGCCTTTATAGAGCCGGACAAGGTTCTAGAGCAGGCGAGGAAGCTTGATCAGATCCCACCGGAAATCCGTGGTCGCCTCCACGGCTTTGTCATTGGCGTCAAGGACGTCATCCAAACTCAAGGTGAGGCAGCTGGCTGTGAGCATGAAAAGGTTGCTTAACCATGGATATCAGACTTTCCAACTCGATATAATTCTCCGATTCACGCCGGTGACGCGCCACTCGCGGATGCGTCCACTGTGGCCATACTGCGACGAAATGGCGCCCTGATCATGGGTAAAACATGTCACAGTCCTGTCGTTATGGTTCTATTTACTGATCCAGCTTCTAGGGAAAACCAGAACCACGGAGTTTGCTGCAACAACTGAAGCTCCCGGCACCAAAAACCCTCATGATCCCTCCCGGTCCCCTGGTGGCTCGTCCTCTGGATCGGCGGCAGCAGTTGCCGACCAGCAAATCCCCATCGGGCTTGGCACTCAGACAGTTGGAAGTGTCATCAGACCGTCTTCATTTAATGGTATCTACGGTCTCAAGCCAACCTGGAACGCTATCTCAGCCGAGGGTCAAAAGGTCTCGTCGCTGACGTTGGATACTTTCGGTTTCATGGCCTGCAGCATTGAAGATCTGCAGGCGCTGGCTAATACCTTCGCTCTGAGAGACGATGAACCGCCGAAAGCTATTCAATTAAGTAAAGCTAGATTTGCTATGATCAAAACACCGGTGTGGCCGAAGGCTGGCCCGGGGACCATCGCAGCCATGGATCGCGCGGCCCAGATTCTGAGAGATGCAGGAGCATCAGTCGAAGAAGTCGCTTTGCCTCCTGAGTTTGACAATCTTCTTTCTTTACAGAACCAAGTGCTTCAAGCTGAGGCCGGTATCGCCTTCTACAGGGAGTACAACACGGCACGAGACGGGATGAGTGACAAGCTAGTGGACATGGCAGTGAATATTGATACCTGCTCCAAGAAGGAATTCCTACGAGCGTTCGATACAATTGCGTCTCTGCGACCGAAGTTTGACCAGATTGCGGAGGGATACACGGCGATTGTCACGCCAAGTTCGGTCGACGTGGCACCGGTCGGAATCGAATGGACAGGAAACTCCGACTTCAATGGCATCTGGACAGTACGTCTCGCGAAGCCCTTTTATGGACGAAGCTAATATGGCACAGGCCCTCCATACGCCGGTTCTCAATATTCCAGGGTTAGGGGGTGAGAGCGGGATGCCGGTAGGAGTGGCGCTCGTGACCTCGAGGTACAGAGACCAACATCTCCTGCAGGTTGGCCGGGCCGTCGGTCCGCTCTTTGCTGTTGAAGGTGGCTGGAAATCCGAACTATAGGCTCAGGTATAGCGGTCCAAATCAGGCAAACAGTGCGACGAGATTGGCGTTACTGCTCGTCCTGAAGCACGACATTAGATCTCTGCGATGACGTCCTATTGACGTGAGGTTCGGCGGAATAATGAATTCGGTGGTTGCATCTCTTTTCTCTTGAACCGCCAGACGTTGGCCAAGCTGCTTCCCAGAGCAGGCAGTTTTTGTTTGTGTGCTACGTTGCTCCAGCGAGCCATGACGGTGATCTCTTGTCGTATTTCGGGTATTGGGCGTTTCTTGCTTCCCATTCTCAGCACCAGTGCTCGACTGATTGCCGCAGGGATCCTCGGTCGGGGCAGCCATGTAGTATTCGCGCTGGGGCATGTTGCTTAATCGGACCACGCCGCTTTGCGTGATGGCGGGCGGTGTAGATGAAGCGCGATAGTATAGCAGTAGAAGCGAGAAGCCGGAGCAGCTGACCATACCATCGTAACCGTACGCTAATCAGTGCACCAGGGGGAAATGGGCATCATCGCCCCGTATTACCGTAGCCTAGAAGACCAGGCCTCCGCCGTAGCGAAGCTGGTCAGAGAGCTCGTCTTCTGCTAGCCATGGCAGCCATCACAGGACCGACCCAGACACAGATCCCGGGCAAATACCCTCGCTTCCGATGCGCCGGGATGTGTCCCTCAGCTCTTCTTATCACTGAGCTGAAGTGGTCACGACCACGACTCACTGGGCTGTGCCTCGCAAGGCAGCCTTGGAGTGGCGCCGTCAATTGAGGCTGTGCAACCCGCAGAGCGCAGAACGCATGCGAACTTGGGAAGCTCCTGGCACCAGAAGCGTTCTAGAAAGCGCCCGCTTCGTCATGCCGTCACGCTAAGCCGTCGCTAGAACAACCCGTGAGCACCAATTGCCTGCGCCTGGAGCATTACGTGTGAAGGTGCTCTCGTGAACACGGTGAACTAGTCACTCTGTTCCAGCCTTCCGCCAGCCAGCTTCGTCACCCTGGATGTACAGCCTGGAGGGCGTCGCATAGATAAGGAGCTGTCGCTCCCGACCTTCAACGAGAAAGATTTTCGGTCATACATCCTCTCCATCTTCAAAGTGTACGAACCTCCCAGTTCGCACTCAGACCGACCAAGCTCTTACTATTCCAAACCCACCGATTCCAACTCTTCCCCAACCAAAACCCCCACGCGTCGCAACCATGTGTCTCCCAAGCCTCTTCTCGAGGAAGAAGAAGGCGACCGCCACGCCGGTCGAAACCTCGTCAGCTCCTCGACCAATCTCGGCCACTCGCCTCCTCCAGAAGAAGCACGCCGGCTACAGCACAACCGGCGAGCCAATCAAGTCATCTCAGCACCGGTACAACTACCAGCAGACGCAAGGAAACCATGCAGCAGCAGGCGCCGCATGGGGCTATGGAGGCGCTTACGGAGGAGCGGGATACGATGATGATAGCCGCGGTGGTTCTCACGGGCATCATCACCACGGAGACTACGGGCATGGAGGTCACGGGGGCCATGGAGGCCATGGAGGTTATGGAGGCCACGGGGGTCATGGGGGAGGTAGTCATGGAGGTGACGGTGGCGGAGGCGGCTATGGAGG